>CAMPDV010002349.1:0-62283 GCA_946699065.1 Loxodes magnus
AAGCAAGTAAAAGAGTCTGAGTTAGGTAATTGAAAGTAATAATAGAAAATGAGAAAGAGAGATAAGATTTGTGAGAAAAGTGAAGTGGAAAAGTAAGTAAAAGAGTCTGAGTGAGGTAATTTAAAGTAATAATATGAGAGATAAGATTTGTGAGAAAAGTGAAGTAGAAAAGCAAGTAAAAGAGTCTGAGTTAGGTAATTGAAAGTAATAATATGAGAGATAAGATTTGTGAGAAAAGTGAAGTAGAAAAGCAAGTAAAAGAGTCTGAGTGAGGTAATTGAAAGTAATAATAGAAAATTAGAAAGAGAGATAAGATTTGTGAGAAAAGTGAAGTGGAAAAGCAAGTAAAAGAGTCTGAGTTAGGTAATTGAAAGTAATAATAGAAAATGAGAAAGAGAGATAAGATTTGTGAGAAAAGTGAAGTGGAAAAGTAAGTAAAAGAGTCTGAGTGATGTAATTGAAAGTAATAATAGAAAATGAGAAAGAGAGATAAGATTTGTGAGAAAAGTGAAGTGGAAAAGCAAGTAAAAGAGTCTGAGTTAGGTAATTGAAAGTAATAATAGAAAATGAGAAAGAGAGATAAGATTTGTGAGAAAAGTGAAGTAGAAAAGCAAGTAAAATAGTCTGAGTTAGGTAATTGAAAGTAATAATAGAAAATGAGAAAGAGAGATAAGATTTGTGAGAAAAGTGAAGTAGAAAAGCAAGTAAAAGAGTCTGAGTTAGGTAATTGAAAGTAATAATAGAAAATGAGAAAGAGAGATAAGATTTGTGAGAAAAGTGAAGTAGAAAAGTAAGTAAAAGAGTCTGAGTGAGGTAATTGAAAGTAATAATAGAAAATTAGAAAGAGAGATAAGATTTGTGAGAAAAGTGAAGTGGAAAAGCAAGTAAAAGAGTCTGAGTTAGGTAATTGAAAGTAATAATAGAAAATGAGAAAGAGAGATAAGATTTGTGAGAAAAGTGAAGTAGAAAAGCAAGTAAAATAGTCTGAGTTAGGTAATTGAAAGTAATAATAGAAAATGAGAAAGAGAGATAAGATTTGTGAGAAAAGTGAAATAGAAAAGCAAGTAAAAGAGTCTGAGTTAGGTAATTGAAAGTAATAATAGAAAATGAGAAAGAGAGATAAGATTTGTGAGAAAAGTGAAATAGAAAAGCAAGTAAAAGAGTCTGAGTGAGGTAATTGAAAGTAATAATAGAAAATTAGAAAGAGAGATAAGATTTGTGAGAAAAGTGAAGTAGAAAAGCAAGTAAAAGAGTCTAAGTGAGGTAATTGAAAGTAATAATAGAAAATGAGAAAGAGAGATAAGATTTGTGAGAAAAGTGAAGTAGAAAAGCAAGTAAAAGAGTCTGAGTTAGGTAATTGAAAGTAATAATAGAAAATTAGAAAGAGAGATAAGATTTGTGAGAAAAGTGAAGTGGAAAAGCAAGTAAAAGAGTCTGAGTTAGGTAATTGAAAGTAATAATAGAAAATAAGAAAGAGAGATGAGATTTCTAAGAAAAGTGAAGTGGAAAAGTAAGTAAAAGAGTCTGAGTTAGGTAATTGAAAGTAATAATAGAAAATGAGAAAGAGAGATAAGATTTGTGAGAAAAGTGAAGTGGAAAAGCAAGTAAAATAGTCTGAGTTAGGTAATTGAAAGTAATAATAGAAAATGAGAAAGAGAGATAAGATTTGTGAGAAAAGTGAAATAGAAAAGCAAGTAAAAGAGTCTGAGTGAGGTAATTGAAAGTAATAATAGAAAATTAGAAAGAGAGATAAGATTTGTGAGAAAAGTGAAGTGGAAAAGCAAGTAAAAGAGTCTGAGTTAGGTAATTGAAAGTAATAATATGAGAGATAAGATTTGTGAGAAAAGTGAAGTAGAAAAGCAAGTAAAAGAGTCTGAGTTAGGTAATTGAAAGTAAAAATATGAGAGATAAGATTTGTGAGAAAATTGAAATAGAAAAGCAAGTAAAAGAGTCTGAGTTCGGTAATTGAAAGTAATAATAGAAAATGAGAAAGAGAGATAAGATTTGTGAGAAAAGTGAAGTAGAAAAGCAAGTAAAAGAGTCTGAGTTAGGTAATTGAAAGTAATAATATGAGAGATAAGATTTGTGAGAAAAGTGAAGTAGAAAAGCAAGTAAAAGAGTCTGAGTTAGGTAATTGAAAGTAAAAATATGAGAGATAAGATTTGTGAGAAAATTGAAGTAGAAAAGCAAGTAAAAGAGTCTGAGTTCGGTAATTGAAAGTAATAATATGAGAGATAAGATTTGTGAGAAAAGTGAAGTGAAAAAGTAAGTAAAAGAGTCTGAGTTCGGTAATTGAAAGTAATAATATGAGAGATAAGATTTCTAAGAAAAGTGAAGTAGAAAAGCAAGTAAAAGAGTCTGAGTTAGGTAATTGAAAGTAATAATATGAGAGATAAGATTTGTGAGAAAAGTGAAGTAGAAAAGCAAGTAAAAGAGTCTGAGTTAGGTAATTGAAAGTAATAATATGAGAGATAAGATTTGTGAGAAAAGTGAAGTAGAAAAGCAAGTAAAAGAGTCTGAGTTAGGTAATTGAAAGTAATAATAGAAAATGAGAAAGAGAGATAAGATTTGTGAGAAAAGTGAAGTGGAAAAGTAAGTAAAAGAGTCTGAGTGAGGTAATTTAAAGTAATAATATGAGAGATAAGATTTGTGAGAAAAGTGAAGTAGAAAAGCAAGTAAAAGAGTCTGAGTTAGGTAATTGAAAGTAATAATATGAGAGATAAGATTTGTGAGAAAAGTGAAGTAGAAAAGCAAGTAAAAGAGTCTGAGTGAGGTAATTGAAAGTAATAATAGAAAATTAGAAAGAGAGATAAGATTTGTGAGAAAAGTGAAGTGGAAAAGTAAGTAAAAGAGTCTGAGTTAGGTAATTGAAAGTAATAATATGAGAGATAAGATTTGTGAGAAAAGTGAAGTAGAAAAGCAAGTAAAAGAGTCTGAGTGAGGTAATTGAAAGTAATAATAGAAAATTAGAAAGAGAGATAAGATTTGTGAGAAAAGTGAAGTGGAAAAGCAAGTAAAAGAGTCTGAGTTAGGTAATTGAAAGTAATAATAGAAAATGAGAAAGAGAGATAAGATTTGTGAGAAAAGTGAAGTGGAAAAGTAAGTAAAAGAGTCTGAGTTCGGTAATTGAAAGTAATAATAGAAAATGAGAAAGAGAGATAAGATTTGTGAGAAAAGTGAAGTAGAAAAGCAAGTAAAAGAGTCTGAGTTAGGTAATTGAAAGTAATAATAGAAAATGAGAAAGAGAGATAAGATTTGTGAGAAAAGTGAAGTAGAAAAGCAAGTAAAATAGTCTGAGTTAGGTAATTGAAAGTAATAATAGAAAATGAGAAAGAGAGATAAGATTTGTGAGAAAAGTGAAATAGAAAAGCAAGTAAAAGAGTCTGAGTTAGGTAATTGAAAGTAATAATAGAAAATGAGAAAGAGAGATAAGATTTGTGAGAAAAGTGAAATAGAAAAGCAAGTAAAAGAGTCTGAGTGAGGTAATTGAAAGTAATAATAGAAAATTAGAAAGAGAGATAAGATTTGTGAGAAAAGTGAAGTAGAAAAGCAAGTAAAAGAGTCTAAGTGAGGTAATTGAAAGTAATAATAGAAAATGAGAAAGAGAGATAAGATTTGTGAGAAAAGTGAAGTAGAAAAGCAAGTAAAAGAGTCTGAGTTAGGTAATTGAAAGTAATAATAGAAAATTAGAAAGAGAGATAAGATTTGTGAGAAAAGTGAAGTGGAAAAGCAAGTAAAAGAGTCTGAGTTAGGTAATTGAAAGTAATAATAGAAAATAAGAAAGAGAGATGAGATTTCTAAGAAAAGTGAAGTGGAAAAGTAAGTAAAAGAGTCTGAGTTAGGTAATTGAAAGTAATAATAGAAAATGAGAAAGAGAGATAAGATTTGTGAGAAAAGTGAAGTGGAAAAGCAAGTAAAATAGTCTGAGTTAGGTAATTGAAAGTAATAATAGAAAATGAGAAAGAGAGATAAGATTTGTGAGAAAAGTGAAATAGAAAAGCAAGTAAAAGAGTCTGAGTGAGGTAATTGAAAGTAATAATAGAAAATTAGAAAGAGAGATAAGATTTGTGAGAAAAGTGAAGTGGAAAAGCAAGTAAAAGAGTCTGAGTTAGGTAATTGAAAGTAATAATATGAGAGATAAGATTTGTGAGAAAAGTGAAGTAGAAAAGCAAGTAAAAGAGTCTGAGTTAGGTAATTGAAAGTAAAAATATGAGAGATAAGATTTGTGAGAAAATTGAAATAGAAAAGCAAGTAAAAGAGTCTGAGTTCGGTAATTGAAAGTAATAATAGAAAATGAGAAAGAGAGATAAGATTTGTGAGAAAAGTGAAGTAGAAAAGCAAGTAAAAGAGTCTGAGTTAGGTAATTGAAAGTAATAATATGAGAGATAAGATTTGTGAGAAAAGTGAAGTAGAAAAGCAAGTAAAAGAGTCTGAGTTAGGTAATTGAAAGTAAAAATATGAGAGATAAGATTTGTGAGAAAATTGAAGTAGAAAAGCAAGTAAAAGAGTCTGAGTTCGGTAATTGAAAGTAATAATATGAGAGATAAGATTTGTGAGAAAAGTGAAGTGAAAAAGTAAGTAAAAGAGTCTGAGTTCGGTAATTGAAAGTAATAATATGAGAGATAAGATTTCTAAGAAAAGTGAAGTAGAAAAGCAAGTAAAAGAGTCTGAGTTAGGTAATTGAAAGTAATAATATGAGAGATAAGATTTGTGAGAAAAGTGAAGTAGAAAAGCAAGTAAAAGAGTCTGAGTTAGGTAATTGAAAGTAATAATATGAGAGATAAGATTTGTGAGAAAAGTGAAGTAGAAAAGCAAGTAAAAGAGTCTGAGTTAGGTAATTGAAAGTAATAATAGAAAATGAGAAAGAGAGATAAGATTTGTGAGAAAAGTGAAGTGGAAAAGTAAGTAAAAGAGTCTGAGTGAGGTAATTTAAAGTAATAATATGAGAGATAAGATTTGTGAGAAAAGTGAAGTAGAAAAGCAAGTAAAAGAGTCTGAGTTAGGTAATTGAAAGTAATAATATGAGAGATAAGATTTGTGAGAAAAGTGAAGTAGAAAAGCAAGTAAAAGAGTCTGAGTGAGGTAATTGAAAGTAATAATAGAAAATTAGAAAGAGAGATAAGATTTGTGAGAAAAGTGAAGTGGAAAAGTAAGTAAAAGAGTCTGAGTTAGGTAATTGAAAGTAATAATATGAGAGATAAGATTTGTGAGAAAAGTGAAGTAGAAAAGCAAGTAAAAGAGTCTGAGTGAGGTAATTGAAAGTAATAATAGAAAATTAGAAAGAGAGATAAGATTTGTGAGAAAAGTGAAGTGGAAAAGCAAGTAAAAGAGTCTGAGTTAGGTAATTGAAAGTAATAATAGAAAATGAGAAAGAGAGATAAGATTTGTGAGAAAAGTGAAGTGGAAAAGTAAGTAAAAGAGTCTGAGTTCGGTAATTGAAAGTAATAATAGAAAATGAGAAAGAGAGATAAGATTTGTGAGAAAAGTGAAGTAGAAAAGCAAGTAAAAGAGTCTGAGTTAGGTAATTGAAAGTAATAATAGAAAATGAGAAAGAGAGATAAGATTTGTGAGAAAAGTGAAGTAGAAAAGCAAGTAAAATAGTCTGAGTTAGGTAATTGAAAGTAATAATAGAAAATGAGAAAGAGAGATAAGATTTGTGAGAAAAGTGAAATAGAAAAGCAAGTAAAAGAGTCTGAGTTAGGTAATTGAAAGTAATAATAGAAAATGAGAAAGAGAGATAAGATTTGTGAGAAAAGTGAAATAGAAAAGCAAGTAAAAGAGTCTGAGTGAGGTAATTGAAAGTAATAATAGAAAATTAGAAAGAGAGATAAGATTTGTGAGAAAAGTGAAGTAGAAAAGCAAGTAAAAGAGTCTAAGTGAGGTAATTGAAAGTAATAATAGAAAATGAGAAAGAGAGATAAGATTTGTGAGAAAAGTGAAGTAGAAAAGCAAGTAAAAGAGTCTGAGTTAGGTAATTGAAAGTAATAATAGAAAATTAGAAAGAGAGATAAGATTTGTGAGAAAAGTGAAGTGGAAAAGCAAGTAAAAGAGTCTGAGTTAGGTAATTGAAAGTAATAATAGAAAATAAGAAAGAGAGATGAGATTTCTAAGAAAAGTGAAGTGGAAAAGTAAGTAAAAGAGTCTGAGTTAGGTAATTGAAAGTAATAATAGAAAATGAGAAAGAGAGATAAGATTTGTGAGAAAAGTGAAGTGGAAAAGCAAGTAAAATAGTCTGAGTTAGGTAATTGAAAGTAATAATAGAAAATGAGAAAGAGAGATAAGATTTGTGAGAAAAGTGAAATAGAAAAGCAAGTAAAAGAGTCTGAGTGAGGTAATTGAAAGTAATAATAGAAAATTAGAAAGAGAGATAAGATTTGTGAGAAAAGTGAAGTGGAAAAGCAAGTAAAAGAGTCTGAGTTAGGTAATTGAAAGTAATAAAAGAAAATGAGAAAGAGAGATAAGATTTGTGAGAAAAGTGAAATAGAAAAGCAAGTAAAAGAGTCTGAGTTCGGTAATTGAAAGTAATAATAGAAAATGAGAAAGAGAGATAAGATTTGTGAGAAAAGTGAAGTGGAAAAGCAAGTAAAAGAGTCTGAGTTAGGTAATTGAAAGTAATAATAGAAAATGAGAAAGAGAGATAAGATTTGTGAGAAAAGTGAAATAGAAAAGCAAGTAAAAGAGTCTGAGTTAGGTAATTGAAAGTAATAATAGAAAATGAGAAAGAGAGATAAGATTTGTGAGAAAAGTGAAGTAGAAAAGCAAGTAAAAGAGTCTGAGTTAGGTAATTGAAAGTAATAATAGAAAATGAGAAAGAGAGATGAGATTTGTGAGAAAAGTGAAGCAGAAAAGCAAGTAAAAGAGTCTGAGTTAGGTAATTGAAAGTAATTATAGAAAATGAGAAAGAGAGATAAGATTTGTGAGAAAAGTGAAATAGAAAAGCAAGTAAAAGAGTCTGAGTTAGGTAATTGAAGTAATAATAGAAAATGAGAAAGAGAGATAAGATTTGTGAGAAATGTGAAGTAGAAAAGCAAGTAAAAGAGTCTGAGTTAGGTAATTGAAAGTAATAATATGAGAGATAAGATTTGTGAGAAAAGTGAAGTAGAAAAGCAAGTAAAAGAGTCTGAGTTCGGTAATTGAAAGTAATAATATGAGAGATAAGATTTGTGAGAAAAGTGAAGTGGAAAAGCAAGTAAAAGAGTCTGAGTGAGGTAATTGAAAGTAATAATAGAAAATTAGAAAGAGAGATAAGATTTGTGAGAAAAGTGAAGTGGAAAAGCAAGTAAAATAGTCTGAGTTAGGTAATTGAAAGTAATAATAGAAAATGAGAAAGAGAGATGAGATTTGTGAGAAAAGTGAAGTGGAAAAGCAAGTAAAATAGTCTGAGTTAGGTAATTGAAAGTAATAATAGAAAATGAGAAAGAGAGATAAGATTTGTGAGAAAAGTGAAGTAGAAAAGCAAGTAAAAGAGTCTGAGTTAGGTAATTGAAGTAATAATAGAAAATGAGAAAGAGAGATAAGATTTGTGAGAAAAGTGAAATAGAAAAGCAAGTAAAAGAGTCTGAGTTCGGTAATTGAAAGTAATAATAGAAAATGAGAAAGAGAGATAAGATTTGTGAGAAAAGTGAAGTAGAAAAGCAAGTAAAAGAGTCTAAGTGAGGTAATTGAAAGTAATAATAGAAAATTAGAAATAGAGATAAGATTTGTGAGAAAAGTGAAGTAGAAAAGCAAGTAAAAGAGTCTGAGTGAGGTAATTGAAAGTAATAATAGAAAATTAGAAAGAGAGATAAGATTTGTGAGAAAAGTGAAGTGGAAAAGTAAGTAAAAGAGTCTGAGTTAGGTAATTGAAAGTAATAATAGAAAATGAGAAAGAGAGATAAGATTTGTGAGAAAAGTGAAGTGGAAAAGCAAGTAAAATAGTCTAAGTGAGGTAATTGAAAGTAATAATAGAAAATGAGAAAGAGAGATAAGATTTGTGAGAAAAGTGAAATAGAAAAGCAAGTAAAAGAGTCTGAGTTAGGTAATTGAAAGTAATAATAGAAAATTAGAAAGAGAGATAAGATTTGTGAGAAAAGTGAAGTGGAAAAGCAAGTAAAAGAGTCTGAGTTAGGTAATTGAAAGTAATAATATGAGAGATAAGATTTGTGAGAAAAGTGAAGTAGAAAAGCAAGTAAAAGAGTCTGAGTTAGGTAATTGAAAGTAATAATATGAGAGATAAGATTTGTGAGAAAATTGAAATAGAAAAGCAAGTAAAAGAGTCTGAGTTCGGTAATTGAAAGTAATAATAGAAAATGAGAAAGAGAGATAAGATTTGTGAGAAAAGTGAAGTAGAAAAGCAAGTAAAAGAGTCTGAGTTAGGTAATTGAAAGTAATAATATGAGAGATAAGATTTGTGAGAAAAGTGAAGTAGAAAAGCAAGTAAAAGAGTCTGAGTTAGGTAATTGAAAGTAATAATATGAGAGATAAGATTTGTGAGAAAATTGAAGTAGAAAAGTAAATAAAAGAGTCTGAGTTAGGTAATTGAAAGTAATAATATGAGAGATAAGATTTGTGAGAAAAGTGAAGTGAAAAAGTAAGTAAAAGAGTCTGAGTTCGGTAATTGAAAGTAATAATATGAGAGATAAGATTTCTAAGAAAAGTGAAGTAGAAAAGCAAGTAAAAGAGTCTGAGTTAGGTAATTGAAAGTAATAATATGAGAGATAAGATTTGTGAGAAAAGTGAAGTAGAAAAGCAAGTAAAAGAGTCTGAGTTAGGTAATTGAAAGTAATAATATGAGAGATAAGATTTGTGAGAAAAGTGAAGTAGAAAAGCAAGTAAAAGAGTCTGAGTTAGGTAATTGAAAGTAATAATAGAAAATGAGAAAGAGAGATAAGATTTGTGAGAAAAGTGAAGTGGAAAAGTAAGTAAAAGAGTCTGAGTGAGGTAATTTAAAGTAATAATATGAGAGATAAGATTTGTGAGAAAAGTGAAGTAGAAAAGCAAGTAAAAGAGTCTGAGTTAGGTAATTGAAAGTAATAATATGAGAGATAAGATTTGTGAGAAAAGTGAAGTAGAAAAGCAAGTAAAAGAGTCTGAGTGAGGTAATTGAAAGTAATAATAGAAAATTAGAAAGAGAGATAAGATTTGTGAGAAAAGTGAAGTGGAAAAGTAAGTAAAAGAGTCTGAGTTAGGTAATTGAAAGTAATAATATGAGAGATAAGATTTGTGAGAAAAGTGAAATGGAAAAGCAAGTAAAAGAGTCTGAGTTAGGTAATTGAAAGTAATAATAGAAAATGAGAAAGAGAGATAAGATTTGTGAGAAAAGTGAAGTGGAAAAGTAAGTAAAAGAGTCTGAGTTCGGTAATTGAAAGTAATAATAGAAAATGAGAAAGAGAGATAAGATTTGTGAGAAAAGTGAAGTAGAAAAGCAAGTAAAAGAGTCTGAGTTAGGTAATTGAAAGTAATAATAGAAAATGAGAAAGAGAGATAAGATTTGTGAGAAAAGTGAAGTAGAAAAGCAAGTAAAATAGTCTGAGTTAGGTAATTGAAAGTAATAATAGAAAATGAGAAAGAGAGATAAGATTTGTGAGAAAAGTGAAATAGAAAAGCAAGTAAAAGAGTCTGAGTTAGGTAATTGAAAGTAATAATAGAAAATGAGAAAGAGAGATAAGATTTGTGAGAAAAGTGAAATAGAAAAGCAAGTAAAAGAGTCTGAGTTAGGTAATTGAAAGTAATAATATGAGAGATAAGATTTGTGAGAAAAGTGAAGTAGAAAAGCAAGTAAAAGAGTCTAAGTGAGGTAATTGAAAGTAATAATAGAAAATGAGAAAGAGAGATAAGATTTGTGAGAAAAGTGAAGTAGAAAAGCAAGTAAAAGAGTCTGAGTTAGGTAATTGAAAGTAATAATAGAAAATTAGAAAGAGAGATAAGATTTGTGAGAAAAGTGAAGTGGAAAAGCAAGTAAAAGAGTCTGAGTTAGGTAATTGAAAGTAATAATAGAAAATAAGAAAGAGAGATGAGATTTCTAAGAAAAGTGAAGTGGAAAAGTAAGTAAAAGAGTCTGAGTTAGGTAATTGAAAGTAATAATAGAAAATGAGAAAGAGAGATAAGATTTGTGAGAAAAGTGAAGTGGAAAAGCAAGTAAAATAGTCTGAGTTAGGTAATTGAAAGTAATAATAGAAAATGAGAAAGAGAGATAAGATTTGTGAGAAAAGTGAAATAGAAAAGCAAGTAAAAGAGTCTGAGTGAGGTAATTGAAAGTAATAATAGAAAATTAGAAAGAGAGATAAGATTTGTGAGAAAAGTGAAGTGGAAAAGCAAGTAAAAGAGTCTGAGTTAGGTAATTGAAAGTAATAATAGAAAATGAGAAAGAGAGATAAGATTTGTGAGAAAAGTGAAATAGAAAAGCAAGTAAAAGAGTCTGAGTTCGGTAATTGAAAGTAATAATAGAAAATGAGAAAGAGAGATAAGATTTGTGAGAAAAGTGAAGTGGAAAAGCAAGTAAAAGAGTCTGAGTTAGGTAATTGAAAGTAATAATAGAAAATGAGAAAGAGAGATAAGATTTGTGAGAAAAGTGAAATAGAAAAGCAAGTAAAAGAGTCTGAGTTAGGTAATTGAAAGTAATAATAGAAAATGAGAAAGAGAGATAAGATTTGTGAGAAAAGTGAAGTAGAAAAGCAAGTAAAAGAGTCTGAGTTAGGTAATTGAAAGTAATAATAGAAAATGAGAAAGAGAGATGAGATTTGTGAGAAAAGTGAAGCAGAAAAGCAAGTAAAAGAGTCTGAGTTAGGTAATTGAAAGTAATTATAGAAAATGAGAAAGAGAGATAAGATTTGTGAGAAAAGTGAAATAGAAAAGCAAGTAAAAGAGTCTGAGTTAGGTAATTGAAGTAATAATAGAAAATGAGAAAGAGAGATAAGATTTGTGAGAAATGTGAAGTAGAAAAGCAAGTAAAAGAGTCTGAGTTAGGTAATTGAAAGTAATAATATGAGAGATAAGATTTGTGAGAAAAGTGAAGTAGAAAAGCAAGTAAAAGAGTCTGAGTTCGGTAATTGAAAGTAATAATATGAGAGATAAGATTTGTGAGAAAAGTGAAGTGGAAAAGCAAGTAAAAGAGTCTGAGTTAGGTAATTGAAAGTAATAATAGAAAATGAGAAAGAGAGATAAGATTTGTGAGAAAAGTGAAATAGAAAAGCAAGTAAAAGAGTCTGAGTTATGTAATTGAAAGTAATAATAGAAAATGAGAAAGAGAGATAAGATTTGTGAGAAAAGTGAAGTAGAAAAGCAAGTAAAAGAGTCTGAGTTAGGTAATTGAAGTAATAATAGAAAATGAGAAAGAGAGATAAGATTTGTGAGAAAAGTGAAATAGAAAAGCAAGTAAAAGAGTCTGAGTTCGGTAATTGAAAGTAATAATAGAAAATGAGAAAGAGAGATAAGATTTGTGAGAAAAGTGAAGTAGAAAAGCAAGTAAAAGAGTCTAAGTGAGGTAATTGAAAGTAATAATAGAAAATTAGAAATAGAGATAAGATTTGTGAGAAAAGTGAAGTAGAAAAGCAAGTAAAAGAGTCTGAGTTAGGTAATTGAAAGTAATAATAGAAAATTAGAAAGAGAGATAAGATTTGTGAGAAAAGTGAAGTGGAAAAGTAAGTAAAAGAGTCTGAGTTAGGTAATTGAAAGTAATAATAGAAAATGAGAAAGAGAGATAAGATTTGTGAGAAAAGTGAAGTGGAAAAGCAAGTAAAATAGTCTGAGTTAGGTAATTGAAAGTAATAATAGAAAATGAGAAAGAGAGATAAGATTTGTGAGAAAAGTGAAGTAGAAAAGCAAGTAAAAGAGTCTGAGTTAGGTAATTGAAAGTAATAATATGAGAGATAAGATTTGTGAGAAAAGTGAAGTAGAAAAGCAAGTAAAAGAGTCTGAGTTAGGTAATTGAAAGTAATAATATGAGAGATAAGATTTGTGAGAAAATTGAAGTAGAAAAGTAAATAAAAGAGTCTGAGTTAGGTAATTGAAAGTAATAATATGAGAGATAAGATTTGTGAGAAAAGTGAAGTGAAAAAGTAAGTAAAAGAGTCTGAGTTCGGTAATTGAAAGTAATAATATGAGAGATAAGATTTCTAAGAAAAGTGAAGTAGAAAAGCAAGTAAAAGAGTCTGAGTTAGGTAATTGAAAGTAATAATATGAGAGATAAGATTTGTGAGAAAAGTGAAGTAGAAAAGCAAGTAAAAGAGTCTGAGTTAGGTAATTGAAAGTAATAATATGAGAGATAAGATTTGTGAGAAAAGTGAAGTAGAAAAGCAAGTAAAAGAGTCTGAGTTAGGTAATTGAAAGTAATAATAGAAAATGAGAAAGAGAGATAAGATTTGTGAGAAAAGTGAAGTGGAAAAGTAAGTAAAAGAGTCTGAGTGAGGTAATTTAAAGTAATAATATGAGAGATAAGATTTGTGAGAAAAGTGAAGTAGAAAAGCAAGTAAAAGAGTCTGAGTTAGGTAATTGAAAGTAATAATATGAGAGATAAGATTTGTGAGAAAAGTGAAGTAGAAAAGCAAGTAAAAGAGTCTGAGTGAGGTAATTGAAAGTAATAATAGAAAATTAGAAAGAGAGATAAGATTTGTGAGAAAAGTGAAGTGGAAAAGTAAGTAAAAGAGTCTGAGTTAGGTAATTGAAAGTAATAATATGAGAGATAAGATTTGTGAGAAAAGTGAAATGGAAAAGCAAGTAAAAGAGTCTGAGTTAGGTAATTGAAAGTAATAATAGAAAATGAGAAAGAGAGATAAGATTTGTGAGAAAAGTGAAGTGGAAAAGTAAGTAAAAGAGTCTGAGTTCGGTAATTGAAAGTAATAATAGAAAATGAGAAAGAGAGATAAGATTTGTGAGAAAAGTGAAGTAGAAAAGCAAGTAAAAGAGTCTGAGTTAGGTAATTGAAAGTAATAATAGAAAATGAGAAAGAGAGATAAGATTTGTGAGAAAAGTGAAGTAGAAAAGCAAGTAAAATAGTCTGAGTTAGGTAATTGAAAGTAATAATAGAAAATGAGAAAGAGAGATAAGATTTGTGAGAAAAGTGAAATAGAAAAGCAAGTAAAAGAGTCTGAGTTAGGTAATTGAAAGTAATAATAGAAAATGAGAAAGAGAGATAAGATTTGTGAGAAAAGTGAAATAGAAAAGCAAGTAAAAGAGTCTGAGTTAGGTAATTGAAAGTAATAATATGAGAGATAAGATTTGTGAGAAAAGTGAAGTAGAAAAGCAAGTAAAAGAGTCTAAGTGAGGTAATTGAAAGTAATAATAGAAAATGAGAAAGAGAGATAAGATTTGTGAGAAAAGTGAAGTAGAAAAGCAAGTAAAAGAGTCTGAGTTAGGTAATTGAAAGTAATAATAGAAAATTAGAAAGAGAGATAAGATTTGTGAGAAAAGTGAAGTGGAAAAGCAAGTAAAAGAGTCTGAGTTAGGTAATTGAAAGTAATAATAGAAAATAAGAAAGAGAGATGAGATTTCTAAGAAAAGTGAAGTGGAAAAGTAAGTAAAAGAGTCTGAGTTAGGTAATTGAAAGTAATAATAGAAAATGAGAAAGAGAGATAAGATTTGTGAGAAAAGTGAAGTGGAAAAGCAAGTAAAATAGTCTGAGTTAGGTAATTGAAAGTAATAATAGAAAATGAGAAAGAGAGATAAGATTTGTGAGAAAAGTGAAATAGAAAAGCAAGTAAAAGAGTCTGAGTGAGGTAATTGAAAGTAATAATAGAAAATTAGAAAGAGAGATAAGATTTGTGAGAAAAGTGAAGTGGAAAAGCAAGTAAAAGAGTCTGAGTTAGGTAATTGAAAGTAATAATAGAAAATGAGAAAGAGAGATAAGATTTGTGAGAAAAGTGAAATAGAAAAGCAAGTAAAAGAGTCTGAGTTCGGTAATTGAAAGTAATAATAGAAAATGAGAAAGAGAGATAAGATTTGTGAGAAAAGTGAAGTGGAAAAGCAAGTAAAAGAGTCTGAGTTAGGTAATTGAAAGTAATAATAGAAAATGAGAAAGAGAGATAAGATTTGTGAGAAAAGTGAAATAGAAAAGCAAGTAAAAGAGTCTGAGTTAGGTAATTGAAAGTAATAATAGAAAATGAGAAAGAGAGATAAGATTTGTGAGAAAAGTGAAGTAGAAAAGCAAGTAAAAGAGTCTGAGTTAGGTAATTGAAAGTAATAATAGAAAATGAGAAAGAGAGATGAGATTTGTGAGAAAAGTGAAGCAGAAAAGCAAGTAAAAGAGTCTGAGTTAGGTAATTGAAAGTAATTATAGAAAATGAGAAAGAGAGATAAGATTTGTGAGAAAAGTGAAATAGAAAAGCAAGTAAAAGAGTCTGAGTTAGGTAATTGAAGTAATAATAGAAAATGAGAAAGAGAGATAAGATTTGTGAGAAATGTGAAGTAGAAAAGCAAGTAAAAGAGTCTGAGTTAGGTAATTGAAAGTAATAATATGAGAGATAAGATTTGTGAGAAAAGTGAAGTAGAAAAGCAAGTAAAAGAGTCTGAGTTCGGTAATTGAAAGTAATAATATGAGAGATAAGATTTGTGAGAAAAGTGAAGTGGAAAAGCAAGTAAAAGAGTCTGAGTTAGGTAATTGAAAGTAATAATAGAAAATGAGAAAGAGAGATAAGATTTGTGAGAAAAGTGAAATAGAAAAGCAAGTAAAAGAGTCTGAGTTATGTAATTGAAAGTAATAATAGAAAATGAGAAAGAGAGATAAGATTTGTGAGAAAAGTGAAGTAGAAAAGCAAGTAAAAGAGTCTGAGTTAGGTAATTGAAGTAATAATAGAAAATGAGAAAGAGAGATAAGATTTGTGAGAAAAGTGAAATAGAAAAGCAAGTAAAAGAGTCTGAGTTCGGTAATTGAAAGTAATAATAGAAAATGAGAAAGAGAGATAAGATTTGTGAGAAAAGTGAAGTAGAAAAGCAAGTAAAAGAGTCTAAGTGAGGTAATTGAAAGTAATAATAGAAAATTAGAAATAGAGATAAGATTTGTGAGAAAAGTGAAGTAGAAAAGCAAGTAAAAGAGTCTGAGTTAGGTAATTGAAAGTAATAATAGAAAATTAGAAAGAGAGATAAGATTTGTGAGAAAAGTGAAGTGGAAAAGTAAGTAAAAGAGTCTGAGTTAGGTAATTGAAAGTAATAATAGAAAATGAGAAAGAGAGATAAGATTTGTGAGAAAAGTGAAGTGGAAAAGCAAGTAAAATAGTCTGAGTTAGGTAATTGAAAGTAATAATAGAAAATGAGAAAGAGAGATAAGATTTGTGAGAAAAGTGAAATAGAAAAGCAAGTAAAAGAGTCTGAGTTAGGTAATTGAAGTAATAATAGAAAATGAGAAAGAGAGATAAGATTTGTGAGAAAAGTGAAGTGGAAAAGCAAGTAAAAGAGTCTGAGTTAGGTAATTGAAAGTAATAATAGAAAATGAGAAAGAGAGATAAGATTTGTGAGAAAAGTGAAGTGGAAAAGCAAGTAAAATAGTCTGAGTTAGGTAATTGAAAGTAATAATAGAAAATGAGAAAGAGAGATAAGATTTGTGAGAAAAGTGAAATAGAAAAGCAAGTAAAAGAGTCTGAGTTAGGTAATTGAAAGTAATAATAGAAAATGAGAAAGAGAGATAAGATTTGTGAGAAAAGTGAAGTAGAAAAGCAAGTAAAAGAGTCTGAGTTCGGTAATTGAAAGTAATAATATGAGAGATAAGATTTGTGAGAAAATTGAAGTAGAAAAGTAAGTAAAAGAGTCTGAGTTCGGTAATTGAAAGTAATAATAGAAAATGAGAAAGAGAGATAAGATTTGTGAGAAAAGTGAAGTGGAAAAGCAAGTAAAAGAGTCTGAGTTAGGTAATTGAAAGTAATAATAGAAAATGAGAAAGAGAGATAAGATTTGTGAGAAAAGTGAAGTGGAAAAATAAGTAAAAGAGTCTGAGTTAGGTAATTGAAAGTAATAATAGAAAATTAGAAAGAGAGATAAGATTTGTGAGAAAAGTGAAGTGGAAAAGTAAGTAAAAGAGTCTGAGTTCGGTAATTGAAAGTAATAATAGAAAATGAGAAAGAGAGATAAGATTTGTGAGAAAAGTGAAGTGGAAAAGCAAGTAAAATAGTCTGAGTTAGGTAATTGAAAGTAATAATAGAAAATGAGAAAGAGAGATAAGATTTGTGAGAAAAGTGAAGTAGAAAAGCAAGTAAAAGAGTCTGAGTTCGGTAATTGAAAGTAATAATATGAGAGATAAGATTTGTGAGAAAATTGAAGTAGAAAAGCAAGTAAAATAGTCTGAGTTAGGTAATTGAAAGTAATAATAGAAAATGAGAAAGAGAGATAAGATTTGTGAGAAAAGTGAAGTGGAAAAGCAAGTAAAATAGTCTGAGTTAGGTAATTGAAAGTAATAATAGAAAATGAGAAAGAGAGATAAGATTTGTGAGAAAAGTGAAGTAGAAAAGCAAGTAAAAGAGTCTGAGTTCGGTAATTGAAAGTAATAATATGAGAGATAAGATTTGTGAGAAAATTGAAGTGGAAAAGTAAGTAAAAGAGTCTGAGTTAGGTAATTGAAAGTAATAATAGAAAATGAGAAAGAGAGATAAGATTTGTGAGAAAAGTGAAGTGGAAAAGCAAGTAAAAGAGTCTGAGTTAGGTAATTGAAGTAATAATAGAAAATGAGAAAGAGAGATAAGATTTGTGAGAAAAGTGAAATAGAAAAGTAAGTAAAAGAGTCTGAGTTAGGTAATTGAAAGTAATAATAGAAAATTAGAAAGAGAGATAAGATTTGTGAGAAAAGTGAAGTGGAAAAGTAAGTAAAAGAGTCTGAGTTAGGTAATTGAAAGTAATAATAGAAAATGAGAAAGAGAGATAAGATTTGTGAGAAAAGTGAAGTGGAAAAGCAAGTAAAATAGTCTGAGTTAGGTAATTGAAAGTAATAATAGAAAATGAGAAAGAGAGATAAGATTTGTGAGAAAAGTGAAATAGAAAAGCAAGTAAAAGAGTCTGAGTGAGGTAATTGAAAGTAATAATAGAAAATGAGAAAGAGAGATAAGATTTGTGAGAAAAGTGAAGTAGAAAAGCAAGTAAAAGAGTCTGAGTAAGGTAATTGAAAGTAATAATAGAAAATTAGAAAGAGAGATAAGATTTGTGAGAAAAGCAAGTAAAAGAGTCTGAGTTCGGTAATTGAAAGTAATAATATGAGAGATAAGATTTGTGAGAAAAGTGAAGTGGAAAAGTAAGTAAAAGAGTCTGAGTTCGGTAATTGAAAGTAATAATAGAAAATGAGAAAGAGAGATAAGATTTGTGAGAAAAGTGAAGTGGAAAAGCAAGTAAAATAGTCTGAGTTAGGTAATTGAAAGTAATAATAGAAAATGAGAAAGAGAGATAAGATTTGTGAGAAAAGTGAAATAGAAAAGCAAGTAAAAGAGTCTGAGTTAGGTAATTGAAGTAATAATAGAAAATGAGAAAGAGAGATAAGATTTGTGAGAAAAGTGAAGTAGAAAAGCAAGTAAAAGAGTCTGAGTTCGGTAATTGAAAGTAATAATATGAGAGATAAGATTTGTGAGAAAAGTGAAGTGGAAAAGTAAGTAAAAGAGTCTCAGTTAAGTAATTGAAAGTAATAATAGAAAATGAGAAAGAGAGATAAGATTTGTGAGAAAAGTGAAATAGAAAAGCAAGTAAAAGAGTCTGAGTTCGGTAATTGAAAGTAATAATATGAGAGATAAGATTTGTGAGAAAATTGAAGTAGAAAAGCAAGTAAAAGAGTCTGAGTTCGGTAATTGAAAGTAATAATAGAAAATGAGAAAGAGAGATAAGATTTGTGAGAAAAGTGAAGTGGAAAAGCAAGTAAAAGAGTCTGAGTTAGGTAATTGAAAGTAATAATAGAAAATGAGAAAGAGAGATAAGATTTGTGAGAAAAGTGAAGTGGAAAAGTAAGTAAAAGAGTCTGAGTTAGGTAATTGAAAGTAATAATAGAAAATTAGAAAGAGAGATAAGATTTGTGAGAAAAGTGAAGTGGAAAAGTAAGTAAAAGAGTCTGAGTTAGGTAATTGAAAGTAATAATAGAAAATGAGAAAGAGAGATAAGATTTGTGAGAAAAGTGAAGTGGAAAAGCAAGTAAAATAGTCTGAGTTAGGTAATTGAAAGTAATAATAGAAAATGAGAAAGAGAGATAAGATTTGTGAGAAAAGTGAAATAGAAAAGCAAGTAAAAGAGTCTGAGTGAGGTAATTGAAAGTAATAATAGAAAATGAGAAAGAGAGATAAGATTTGTGAGAAAAGTGAAGTAGAAAAGCAAGTAAAAGAGTCTGAGTAAGGTAATTGAAAGTAATAATAGAAAATTAGAAAGAGAGATAAGATTTGTGAGAAAAGCAAGTAAAAGAGTCTGAGTTCGGTAATTGAAAGTAATAATATGAGAGATAAGATTTGTGAGAAAAGTGAAGTGGAAAAGTAAGTAAAAGAGTCTGAGTTCGGTAATTGAAAGTAATAATATTAGAGATAAGATTTCTAAGAAAAGTGAAGTAGAAAAGCAAGTAAAAGAGTCTGAATTAGGTAATTGAAAGTAATAATATGAGAGATAAGATTTGTGAGAAAAGTGAAGTAGAAAAGCAAGTAAAAGAGTCTGAGTTCGGTAATTGAAAGTAATAATATGAGAGATAAGATTTGTGAGAAAAGTGAAGTGGAAAAGCAAGTAAAAGAGTCTGAGTTCGGTAATTGAAAGTAATAATAGAAAATTAGAAAGAGAGATAAGATTTGTGAGAAAAGTGAAGTAGAAAAGTAAGTAAAAGAGTCTGAGTTAGGTAATTGAAAGTAATAATATGAGAGATAAGATTTGTGAGAAAAGTGAAGTAGAAAAGCAAGTAAAAGAGTCTGAGTTCGGTAATTGAAAGTAATAATAGAAAATTAGAAAGAGAGATAAGATTTGTGAGAAAATTGAAGTGGAAAAGTAAGTAAAAGAGTCTGAGTTAGGTAATTGAAGTAATAATAGAAAATTAGAAAGAGAGAAAAGATTTGTGAGAAAAGTGAAGTAGAAAAGCAAGTAAAAGAGTCTGAGTTAGGTAATTGAAGTAATAATAGAAAATGAGAAAGAGAGATAAGATTTGTGAGAAAAGTGAAGTGGAAAAGCAAGTAAAAGAGTCTGAGTTCGGTAATTGAAAGTAATAATAGAAAATTAGAAAGAGAGATGAGATTTGTGAGAAAAGTGAAGTGGAAAAGTAAGTAAAAGAGTCTGAGTTAGGTAATTGAAAGTAATAATAGAAAATGAGAAAGAGAGATAAGATTTGTGAGAAAAGTGAAGTGGAAAAGCAAGTAAAATAGTCTGAGTTAGGTAATTGAAAGTAATAATAGAAAATGAGAAAGAGAGATAAGATTTGTGAGAAAAGTGAAGTGGAAAAGTAAGTAAAAGAGTCTGAGTTCGGTAATTGAAAGTAATAATATGAGAGATAAGATTTGTGAGAAAAGTGAAGTGGAAAAGCAAGTAAAATAGTCTGAGTTAGGTAATTGAAAGTAATAATAGAAAATGAGAAAGAGAGATAAGATTTGTGAGAAAAGTGAAATAGAAAAGCAAGTAAAAGAGTCTGAGTGAGGTAATTGAAAGTAATAATAGAAAATGAGAAAGAGAGATAAGATTTGTGAGAAAAGTGAAGTAGAAAAGCAAGTAAAAGAGTCTGAGTAAGGTAATTGAAAGTAATAATAGAAAATGAGAAAGAGAGATAAGATTTGTGAGAAAAGTGAAGTAGAAAAGTAAGTAAAAGAGTCTGAGTTAGGTAATTGAAAGTAATAATATGAGAGATAAGATTTGTGAGAAAAGTGAAGTAGAAAAGCAAGTAAAAGAGTCTGAGTTCGGTAATTGAAAGTAATAATAGAAAATTAGAAAGAGAGATAAGATTTGTGAGAAAAGTGAAGTAGAAAAGTAAGTAAAAGAGTCTGAGTTAGGTAATTGAAAGTAATAATATGAGAGATAAGATTTGTGAGAAAAGTGAAGTAGAAAAGCAAGTAAAAGAGTCTGAGTTCGGTAATTGAAAGTAATAATAGAAAATGAGAAAGAGAGATAAGATTTGTGAGAAAAGTGAAATAGAAAAGCAAGTAAAAGAGTCTGAGTGAGGTAATTGAAAGTAATAATAGAAAATGAGAAAGAGAGATAAGATTTGTGAGAAAAGTGAAGTGGAAAAGCAAGTAAAATAGTCTGAGTTAGGTAATTGAAAGTAATAATAGAAAATGAGAAAGAGAGATAAGATTTGTGAGAAAAGTGAAGTGGAAAAGTAAGTAAAAGAGTCTGAGTTCGGTAATTGAAAGTAATAATATGAGAGATAAGATTTGTGAGAAAAGTGAAGTGGAAAAGCAAGTAAAATAGTCTGAGTTAGGTAATTGAAAGTAATAATAGAAAATGAGAAAGAGAGATAAGATTTGTGAGAAAAGTGAAATAGAAAAGCAAGTAAAAGAGTCTGAGTGAGGTAATTGAAAGTAATAATAGAAAATGAGAAAGAGAGATAAGATTTGTGAGAAAAGTGAAGTAGAAAAGCAAGTAAAAGAGTCTGAGTAAGGTAATTGAAAGTAATAATAGAAAATGAGAAAGAGAGATAAGATTTGTGAGAAAAGTGAAGTAGAAAAGCAAGTAAAAGAGTCTGAATTAGGTAATTGAAAGTAATAATATGAGAGATAAGATTTGTGAGAAAAGTGAAGTAGAAAAGCAAGTAAAAGAGTCTGAGTTCGGTAATTGAAAGTAATAATATGAGAGATAAGATTTGTGAGAAAAGTGAAGTAGAAAAGCAAGTAAAAGAGTCTGAGTTCGGTAATTGAAAGTAATAATAGAAAATTAGAAAGAGAGATAAGATTTGTGAGAAAAGTGAAGTAGAAAAGTAAGTAAAAGAGTCTGAGTTAGGTAATTGAAAGTAATAATATGAGAGATAAGATTTGTGAGAAAAGTGAAGTAGAAAAGCAAGTAAAAGAGTCTGAGTGAGGTAATTGAAAGTAATAATAGAAAATTAGAAAGAGAGATAAGATTTGTGAGAAAATTGAAGTGGAAAAGTAAGTAAAAGAGTCTGAGTTAGGTAATTGAAGTAATAATAGAAAATTAGAAAGAGAGAAAAGATTTGTGAGAAAAGTGAAGTAGAAAAGCAAGTAAAAGAGTCTGAGTTAGGTAATTGAAGTAATAATAGAAAATGAGAAAGAGAGATAAGATTTGTGAGAAAAGTGAAGTGGAAAAGTAAGTAAAAGAGTCTCAGTTAAGTAATTGAAAGTAATAATAGAAAATGAGAAAGAGAGATAAGATTTGTGAGAAAAGTGAAATAGAAAAGCAAGTAAAAGAGTCTGAGTTAGGTAATTGAAAGTAATAATAGAAAATGAGAAAGAGAGATAAGATTTGTGAGAAAAGTGAAGTAGAAAAGCAAGTAAAAGAGTCTGAGTAAGGTAATTGAAGTAATAATAGAAAATGAGAAAGAGAGATAAGATTTGTGAGAAAAGTGAAGTGGAAAAGTAAGTAAAAGAGTCTCAGTTAAGTAATTGAAAGTAATAATAGAAAATGAGAAAGAGAGATAAGATTTGTGAGAAAAGTGAAATAGAAAAGCAAGTAAAAGAGTCTGAGTTAGGTAATTGAAAGTAATAATAGAAAATGAGAAAGAGAGATAAGATTTGTGAGAAAAGTGAAGTAGAAAAGCAAGTAAAAGAGTCTGAGTAAGGTAATTGAAAGTAATAATATGAGAGATAAGATTTGTGAGAAAAGTGAAGTGGAAAAGTAAGTAAAAGAGTCTGAGTTCGGTAATTGAAAGTAATAATATGAGAGATAAGATTTCTAAGAAAAGTGAAGTAGAAAAGTAAGTAAAAGAGTCTGAGTTAGGTAATTGAAAGTAATAATATGAGAGATAAGATTTGTGAGAAAAGTGAAGTAGAAAAGCAAGTAAAAGAGTCTGAGTGAGGTAATTGAAAGTAATAATAGAAAATTAGAAAGAGAGATAAGATTTGTGAGAAAATTGAAGTGGAAAAGTAAGTAAAAGAGTCTGAGTTAGGTAATTGAAGTAATAATAGAAAATGAGAAAGAGAGATAAGATTTGTGAGAAAAGTGAAGTGGAAAAGTAAGTAAAAGAGTCTGAGTTAGGTAATTGAAAGTAATAATAGAAAATGAGAAAGAGAGATAAGATTTGTGAGAAAAGTGAAGCAGAAAAGCAAGTAAAAGAGTCTGAGTTAGGTAATTGAAAGTAATAATAGAAAATTAGAAAGAGAGATAAGATTTGTGAGAAAAGTGAAGTGGAAAAGCAAGTAAAAGAGTCTGAGTTAGGTAATTGAAAGTAATAATAGAAAATGAGAAAGAGAGATAAGATTTGTGAGAAAAGTGAAGTAGAAAAGCAAGTAAAAGAGTCTGAGTAAGGTAATTGAAGTAATAATAGAAAATGAGAAAGAGAGATAAGATTTGTGAGAAAAGTGAAGTGGAAAAGTAAGTAAAAGAGTCTCAGTTAAGTAATTGAAAGTAATAATAGAAAATGAGAAAGAGAGATAAGATTTGTGAGAAAAGTGAAATAGAAAAGCAAGTAAAAGAGTCTGAGTTAGGTAATTGAAAGTAATAATAGAAAATGAGAAAGAGAGATAAGATTTGTGAGAAAAGTGAAGTAGAAAAGCAAGTAAAAGAGTCTGAGTTAGGTAATTGAAAGTAATAATATGAGAGATAAGATTTGTGAGAAAAGTGAAGTAGAAAAGCAAGTAAAAGAGTCTGAGTTCGGTAATTGAAAGTAATAATATGAGAGATAAGATTTCTAAGAAAAGTGAAGTAGAAAAGTAAGTAAAAGAGTCTGAGTTAGGTAATTGAAAGTAATAATATGAGAGATAAGATTTGTGAGAAAAGTGAAGTAGAAAAGCAAGTAAAAGAGTCTGAGTTCGGTAATTGAAAGTAATAATATGAGAGATAAGATTTGTGAGAAAAGTGAAGTAGAAAAGCAAGTAAAAGAGTCTGAGTTCGGTAATTGAAAGTAATAATAGAAAATTAGAAAGAGAGATAAGATTTGTGAGAAAAGTGAAGTAGAAAAGTAAGTAAAAGAGTCTGAGTTAGGTAATTGAAAGTAATAATATGAGAGATAAGATTTGTGAGAAAAGTGAAGTAGAAAAGCAAGTAAAAGAGTCTGAGTGAGGTAATTGAAAGTAATAATAGAAAATTAGAAAGAGAGATAAGATTTGTGAGAAAATTGAAGTGGAAAAGTAAGTAAAAGAGTCTGAGTTAGGTAATTGAAAGTAATAATAGAAAATGAGAAAGAGAGATAAGATTTGTGAGAAAAGTGAAGTAGAAAAGCAAGTAAAAGAGTCTGAGTAAGGTAATTGAAAGTAATAATATGAGAGATAAGATTTGTGAGAAAAGTGAAGTGGAAAAGTAAGTAAAAGAGTCTGAGTTCGGTAATTGAAAGTAATAATATGAGAGATAAGATTTGTGAGAAAAGTGAAGTGGAAAAGCAAGTAAAAGAGTCTGAGTTAGGTAATTGAAAGTAATAATAGAAAATGAGAAAGAGAGATAAGATTTGTGAGAAAAGTGAAGTGGAAAAGTAAGTAAAAGAGTCTGAGTTCGGTAATTGAAAGTAATAATATTAGAGATAAGATTTCTAAGAAAAGTGAAGTAGAAAAGCAAGTAAAAGAGTCTGAGTTCGGTAATTGAAAGTAATAATATGAGAGATAAGATTTGTGAGAAAAGTGAAGTAGAAAAGCAAGTAAAAGAGTCTGAGTTAGGTAATTGAAAGTAATAATATGAGAGATAAGATTTGTGAGAAAAGTGAAGTAGAAAAGCAAGTAAAAGAGTCTGAGTTAGGTAATTGAAAGTAATAATAGAAAATGAGAAAGAGAGATAAGATTTGTGAGAAAAGTGAAGTGGAAAAGTAAGTAAAAGAGTCTGAGTTCGGTAATTGAAAGTAATAATATTAGAGATAAGATTTCTAAGAAAAGTGAAGTAGAAAAGCAAGTAAAAGAGTCTGAGTTAGGTAATTGAAAGTAATAATAGAAAATTAGAAAGAGAGATGAGATTTGTGAGAAAAGTGAAGTGGAAAAGTAAGTAAAAGAGTCTGAGTTAGGTAATTGAAAGTAATAATAGAAAATGAGAAAGAGAGATAAGATTTGTGAGAAAAGTGAAGTGGAAAAGCAAGTAAAATAGTCTGAGTTAGGTAATTGAAAGTAATAATAGAAAATGAGAAAGAGAGATAAGATTTGTGAGAAAAGTGAAATAGAAAAGCAAGTAAAAGAGTCTGAGTGAGGTAATTGAAAGTAATAATAGAAAATGAGAAAGAGAGATAAGATTTGTGAGAAAAGTGAAGTGGAAAAGTAAGTAAAAGAGTCTGAGTTAGGTAATTGAAAGTAATAATAGAAAATGAGAAAGAGAGATAAGATTTGTGAGAAAAGTGAAGTGGAAAAGCAAGTAAAATAGTCTGAGTTAGGTAATTGAAAGTAATAATAGAAAATGAGAAAGAGAGATAAGATTTGTGAGAAAAGTGAAGTAGAAAAGTAAGTAAAAGAGTCTGAGTTCGGTAATTGAAAGTAATAATATGAGAGATAAGATTTGTGAGAAAAGTGAAGTAGAAAAGCAAGTAAAAGAGTCTGAGTTCGGTAATTGAAAGTAATAATATGAGAGATAAGATTTGTGAGAAAAGTGAAGTAGAAAAGCAAGTAAAAGAGTCTGAGTTCGGTAATTGAAAGTAATAATATGAGAGATAAGATTTGTGAGAAAAGTGAAGTGGAAAAGTAAGTAAAAGAGTCTGAGTTCGGTAATTGAAAGTAATAATATTAGAGATAAGATTTCTAAGAAAAGTGAAGTAGAAAAGCAAGTAAAAGAGTCTGAGTTAGGTAATTGAAAGTAATAATATGAGAGATAAGATTTGTGAGAAAAGTGAAGTAGAAAAGCAAGTAAAAGAGTCTTAGTTCGGTAATTGAAAGTAATAATATGAGAGATAAGATTTGTGAGAAAAGTGAAGTAGAAAAGCAAGTAAAAGAGTCTGAGTTAGGTAATTGAAAGTAATAATAGAAAATTAGAAAGAGAGATAAGATTTGTGAGAAAAGTGAAGTAGAAAAGTAAGTAAAAGAGTCTGAGTTAGGTAATTGAAAGTAATAATATGAGAGATAAGATTTGTGAGAAAAGTGAAGTAGAAAAGCAAGTAAAAGAGTCTGAGTGAGGTAATTGAAAGTAATAATAGAAAATTAGAAAGAGAGATAAGATTTGTGAGAAAAGTGAAGTGGAAAAGTAAGTAAAAGAGTCTGAGTTCGGTAATTGAAGTAATAATAGAAAATTAGAAAGAGAGAAAAGATTTGTGAGAAAAGTGAAGTAGAAAAGCAAGTAAAAGAGTCTGAGTTAGGTAATTTAAGTAATAATAGAAAATGAGAAAGAGAGATAAGATTTGTGAGAAAAGTGAAGTAGAAAAGCAAGTAAAAGAGTCTGAGTTCGGTAATTGAAAGTAATAATATGAGAGATAAGATTTGTGAGAAAAGTGAAGTGGAAAAGTAAGTAAAAGAGTCTCAGTTAAGTAATTGAAAGTAATAATAGAAAATGAGAAAGAGAGATAAGATTTGTGAGAAAAGTGAAATAGAAAAGCAAGTAAAAGAGTCTGAGTTAGGTAATTGAAAGTAATAATAGAAAATGAGAAAGAGAGATAAGATTTGTGAGAAAAGTGAAGCAGAAAAGCAAGTAAAAGAGTCTGAGTTAGGTAATTGAAAGTAATAATATGAGAGATAAGATTTGTGAGAAAAGTGAAGTAGAAAAGCAAGTAAAAGAGTCTGAGTTCGGTAATTGAAAGTAATAATATGAGAGATAAGATTTGTGAGAAAAGTGAAGTAGAAAAGCAAGTAAAAGAGTCTGAGTAAGGTAATTGAAAGTAATAATATGAGAGATAAGATTTGTGAGAAAAGTGAAGTGGAAAAGCAAGTAAAAGAGTCTGAGTTCGGTAATTGAAAGTAATAATATGAGAGATAAGATTTCTAAGAAAAGTGAAGTAGAAAAGCAAGTAAAAGAGTCTGAGTTCGGTAATTGAAAGTAATAATATGAGAGATAAGATTTGTGAGAAAAGTGAAGTAGAAAAGCAAGTAAAAGAGTCTGAGTTAGGTAATTGAAAGTAATAATATGAGAGATAAGATTTGTGAGAAAAGTGAAGTAGAAAAGCAAGTAAAAGAGTCTGAGTTCGGTAATTGAAAGTAATAATAGAAAATTAGAAAGAGAGATGAGATTTGTGAGAAAAGTGAAGTGGAAAAGTAAGTAAAAGAGTCTGAGTTAGGTAATTGAAAGTAATAATAGAAAATGAGAAAGAGAGATAAGATTTGTGAGAAAAGTGAAGTGGAAAAGCAAGTAAAATAGTCTGAGTTAGGTAATTGAAAGTAATAATAGAAAATGAGAAAGAGAGATAAGATTTGTGAGAAAAGTGAAGTGGAAAAGTAAGTAAAAGAGTCTGAGTTCGGTAATTGAAAGTAATAATATGAGAGATAAGATTTGTGAGAAAAGTGAAGTGGAAAAGTAAGTAAAAGAGTCTGAGTTAGGTAATTGAAAGTAATAATAGAAAATGAGAAAGAGAGATAAGATTTGTGAGAAAAGTGAAGTGGAAAAGCAAGTAAAATAGTCTGAGTTAGGTAATTGAAAGTAATAATAGAAAATGAGAAAGAGAGATAAGATTTGTGAGAAAAGTGAAATAGAAAAGCAAGTAAAAGAGTCTGAGTGAGGTAATTGAAAGTAATAATAGAAAATGAGAAAGAGAGATAAGATTTGTGAGAAAAGTGAAGTAGAAAAGCAAGTAAAAGAGTCTGAGTAAGGTAATTGAAAGTAATAATAGAAAATTAGAAAGAGAGATAAGATTTGTGAGAAAAGCAAGTAAAAGAGTCTGAGTTAGGTAATTGAAAGTAATAATATGAGAGATAAGATTTGTGAGAAAAGTGAAGTAGAAAAGCAAGTAAAAGAGTCTGAGTTAGGTAATTGAAAGTAATAATATGAGAGATAAGATTTGTGAGAAAAGTGAAGTAGAAAAGCAAGTAAAAGAGTCTGAGTAAGGTAATTGAAAGTAATAATATGAGAGATAAGATTTGTGAGAAAAGTGAAGTGGAAAAGCAAGTAAAAGAGTCTGAGTTCGGTAATTGAAAGTAATAATATGAGAGATAAGATTTGTGAGAAAAGTGAAGTAGAAAAGCAAGTAAAAGAGTCTGAGTTAGGTAATTGAAAGTAATAATATGAGAGATAAGATTTGTGAGAAAAGTGAAGTAGAAAAGCAAGTAAAAGAGTCTGAGTTCGGTAATTGAAAGTAATAATATGAGAGATAAGATTTGTGAGAAAAGTGAAGTAGAAAAGCAAGTAAAAGAGTCTGAGTTCGGTAATTGAAAGTAATAATAGAAAATTAGAAAGAGAGATGAGATTTGTGAGAAAAGTGAAGTGGAAAAGTAAGTAAAAGAGTCTGAGTTAGGTAATTGAAAGTAATAATAGAAAATGAGAAAGAGAGATAAGATTTGTGAGAAAAGTGAAGTGGAAAAGCAAGTAAAATAGTCTGAGTTAGGTAATTGAAAGTAATAATAGAAAATGAGAAAGAGAGATAAGATTTGTGAGAAAAGTGAAGTGGAAAAGTAAGTAAAAGAGTCTGAGTTCGGTAATTGAAAGTAATAATATGAGAGATAAGATTTGTGAGAAAAGTGAAGTGGAAAAGTAAGTAAAAGAGTCTGAGTTAGGTAATTGAAAGTAATAATAGAAAATGAGAAAGAGAGATAAGATTTGTGAGAAAAGTGAAGTGGAAAAGCAAGTAAAATAGTCTGAGTTAGGTAATTGAAAGTAATAATAGAAAATGAGAAAGAGAGATAAGATTTGTGAGAAAAGTGAAATAGAAAAGCAAGTAAAAGAGTCTGAGTGAGGTAATTGAAAGTAATAATAGAAAATGAGAAAGAGAGATAAGATTTGTGAGAAAAGTGAAGTAGAAAAGCAAGTAAAAGAGTCTGAGTAAGGTAATTGAAAGTAATAATAGAAAATTAGAAAGAGAGATAAGATTTGTGAGAAAAGCAAGTAAAAGAGTCTGAGTTCGGTAATTGAAAGTAATAATATGAGAGATAAGATTTGTGAGAAAAGTGAAGTGGAAAAGTAAGTAAAAGAGTCTGAGTTCGGTAATTGAAAGTAATAATATTAGAGATAAGATTTCTAAGAAAAGTGAAGTAGAAAAGCAAGTAAAAGAGTCTGAATTAGGTAATTGAAAGTAATAATATGAGAGATAAGATTTGTGAGAAAAGTGAAGTAGAAAAGCAAGTAAAAGAGTCTGAGTTCGGTAATTGAAAGTAATAATATGAGAGATAAGATTTGTGAGAAAAGTGAAGTAGAAAAGCAAGTAAAAGAGTCTGAGTTAGGTAATTGAAAGTAATAATAGAAAATTAGAAAGAGAGATAAGATTTGTGAGAAAAGTGAAGTAGAAAAGTAAGTAAAAGAGTCTGAGTTAGGTAATTGAAAGTAATAATATGAGAGATAAGATTTGTGAGAAAAGTGAAGTAGAAAAGCAAGTAAAAGAGTCTGAGTGAGGTAATTGAAAGTAATAATAGAAAATTAGAAAGAGAGATAAGATTTGTGAGAAAATTGAAGTGGAAAAGTAAGTAAAAGAGTCTGAGTTAGGTAATTGAAGTAATAATAGAAAATTAGAAAGAGAGAAAAGATTTGTGAGAAAAGTGAAGTAGAAAAGCAAGTAAAAGAGTCTGAGTTAGGTAATTTAAGTAATAATAGAAAATGAGAAAGAGAGATAAGATTTGTGAGAAAAGTGAAGTAGAAAAGCAAGTAAAAGAGTCTGAGTTCGGTAATTGAAAGTAATAATATGAGAGATAAGATTTGTGAGAAAAGTGAAGTGGAAAAGTAAGTAAAAGAGTCTCAGTTAAGTAATTGAAAGTAATAATAGAAAATGAGAAAGAGAGATAAGATTTGTGAGAAAAGTGAAATAGAAAAGCAAGTAAAAGAGTCTGAGTTAGGTAATTGAAAGTAATAATAGAAAATGAGAAAGAGAGATAAGATTTGTGAGAAAAGTGAAGTAGAAAAGCAAGTAAAAGAGTCTGAGTAAGGTAATTGAAAGTAATAATATGAGAGATAAGATTTGTGAGAAAAGTGAAGTGGAAAAGTAAGTAAAAGAGTCTGAGTTCGGTAATTGAAAGTAATAATATGAGAGATAAGATTTGTGAGAAAAGTGAAGTAGAAAAGCAAGTAAAAGAGTCTGAGTTCGGTAATTGAAAGTAATAATATGAGAGATAAGATTTGTGAGAAAAGTGAAGTGGAAAAGTAAGTAAAAGAGTCTGAGTTCGGTAATTGAAAGTAATAATATTAGAGATAAGATTTCTAAGAAAAGTGAAGTAGAAAAGCAAGTAAAAGAGTCTGAGTTCGGTAATTGAAAGTAATAATATGAGAGATAAGATTTGTGAGAAAAGTGAAGTAGAAAAGCAAGTAAAAGAGTCTGAGTTAGGTAATTGAAAGTAATAATATGAGAGATAAGATTTGTGAGAAAAGTGAAGTAGAAAAGCAAGTAAAAGAGTCTGAGTTAGGTAATTGAAAGTAATAATATGAGAGATGAGATTTGTGAGAAAAGTGAAGTGGAAAAGTAAGTAAAAGAGTCTGAGTTAGGTAATTGAAAGTAATAATAGAAAATGAGAAAGAGAGATAAGATTTGTGAGAAAAGTGAAGTGGAAAAGCAAGTAAAATAGTCTGAGTTAGGTAATTGAAAGTAATAATAGAAAATGAGAAAGAGAGATAAGATTTGTGAGAAAAGTGAAATAGAAAAGCAAGTAAAAGAGTCTGAGTTAGGTAATTGAAAGTAATAATAGAAAATGAGAAAGAGAGATAAGATTTGTGAGAAAAGTGAAATAGAAAAGCAAGTAAAAGAGTCTGAGTTAGGTAATTGAAAGTAATAATAGAAAATTAGAAAGAGAGATAAGATTTGTGAGAAAAGTGAAGTGGAAAAGTAAGTAAAAGAGTCTGAGTTAGGTAATTGAAAGTAATAATAGAAAATGAGAAAGAGAGATAAGATTTGTGAGAAAAGTGAAGTGGAAAAGCAAGTAAAATAGTCTGAGTTAGGTAATTGAAAGTAATAATAGAAAATGAGAAAGAGAGATGAGATTTGTGAGAAAAGTGAAGTGGAAAAGCAAGTAAAATAGTCTGAGTTAGGTAATTGAAAGTAATAATAGAAAATGAGAAAGAGAGATAAGATTTGTGAGAAAAGTGAAGTGGAAAAGTAAGTAAAATAGTCTGAGTTAGGTAATTGAAAGTAATAATAGAAAATGAGAAAGAGAGATAAGATTTGTGAGAAAAGTGAAGTGGAAAAGTAAGTAAAAGAGTCTGAGTTAGGTAATTGAAAGTAATAATAGAAAATGAGAAAGAGAGATAAGATTTGTGAGAAAAGTGAAGTGGAAAAGCAAGTAAAATAGTCTGAGTTAGGTAATTGAAAGTAATAATAGAAAATGAGAAAGAGAGATAAGATTTGTGAGAAAAGTGAAGTAGAAAAGCAAGTAAAAGAGTCTGAGTGAGGTAATTGAAAGTAATAATAGAAAATGAGAAAGAGAGATAAGATTTGTGAGAAAAGTGAAGTAGAAAAGCAAGTAAAAGAGTCTGAGTTAGGTAATTGAAAGTAATAATATGAGAGATAAGATTTGTGAGAAAAGTGAAGTAGAAAAGCAAGTAAAAGAGTCTGAGTTCGGTAATTGAAAGTAATAATATGAGAGATAAGATTTGTGAGAAAAGTGAAGTAGAAAAGTAAGTAAAAGAGTCTGAGTTAGGTAATTGAAAGTAATAATAGAAAATTAGAAAGAGAGATAAGATTTGTGAGAAAAGTGAAGTAGAAAAGTAAGTAAAAGAGTCTGAGTTAGGTAATTGAAAGTAATAATATGAGAGATAAGATTTGTGAGAAAAGTGAAGTAGAAAAGCAAGTAAAAGAGTCTGAGTGAGGTAATTGAAAGTAATAATAGAAAATTAGAAAGAGAGATAAGATTTGTGAGAAAATTGAAGTGGAAAAGTAAGTAAAAGAGTCTGAGTTAGGTAATTGAAGTAATAATAGAAAATTAGAAAGAGAGAAAAGATTTGTGAGAAAAGTGAAGTAGAAAAGCAAGTAAAAGAGTCTGAGTTAGGTAATTGAAGTAATAATAGAAAATGAGAAAGAGAGATAAGATTTGTGAGAAAAGTGAAGTAGAAAAGCAAGTAAAAGAGTCTGAGTTCGGTAATTGAAAGTAATAATATGAGAGATAAGATTTGTGAGAAAAGTGAAGTAGAAAAGCAAGTAAAAGAGTCTGAGTTAGGTAATTGAAGTAATAATAGAAAATGAGAAAGAGAGATAAGATTTGTGAGAAAAGTGAAGTAGAAAAGCAAGTAAAAGAGTCTGAGTTCGGTAATTGAAAGTAATAATATGAGAGATAAGATTTGTGAGAAAAGTGAAGTGGAAAAGTAAGTAAAAGAGTCTCAGTTAAGTAATTGAAAGTAATAATAGAAAATGAGAAAGAGAGATAAGATTTGTGAGAAAAGTGAAATAGAAAAGCAAGTAAAAGAGTCTGAGTTAGGTAATTGAAAGTAATAATAGAAAATGAGAAAGAGAGATAAGATTTGTGAGAAAAGTGAAGTAGAAAAGCAAGTAAAAGAGTCTGAGTTAGGTAATTGAAAGTAATAATATGAGAGATAAGATTTGTGAGAAAAGTGAAGTAGAAAAGCAAGTAAAAGAGTCTGAGTTCGGTAATTGAAAGTAATAATATGAGAGATAAGATTTGTGAGAAAAGTGAAGTAGAAAAGCAAGTAAAAGAGTCTGAGTAAGGTAATTGAAAGTAATAATATGAGAGATAAGATTTGTGAGAAAAGTGAAGTGGAAAAGTAAGTAAAAGAGTCTGAGTTCGGTAATTGAAAGTAATAATATGAGAGATAAGATTTCTAAGAAAAGTGAAGTAGAAAAGCAAGTAAAAGAGTCTGAGTTCGGTAATTGAAAGTAATAATATGAGAGATAAGATTTGTGAGAAAAGTGAAGTAGAAAAGCAAGTAAAAGAGTCTGAGTTAGGTAATTGAAAGTAATAATATGAGAGATAAGATTTGTGAGAAAAGTGAAGTAGAAAAGCAAGTAAAAGAGTCTGAGTTAGGTAATTGAAAGTAATAATATGAGAGATAAGATTTGTGAGAAAAGTGAAGTAGAAAAGCAAGTAAAAGAGTCTGAGTTAGGTAATTGAAAGTAATAATAGAAAATGAGAAAGAGAGATAAGATTTGTGAGAAAAGTGAAGTGGAAAAGTAAGTAAAAGAGTCTGAGTTCGGTAATTGAAAGTAATAATATTAGAGATAAGATTTCTAAGAAAAGTGAAGTAGAAAAGCAAGTAAAAGAGTCTGAGTTAGGTAATTGAAAGTAATAATATGAGAGATAAGATTTGTGAGAAAAGTGAAGTAGAAAAGCAAGTAAAAGAGTCTGAGTTAGGTAATTGAAAGTAATAATATGAGAGATAAGATTTGTGAGAAAAGTGAAGTAGAAAAGCAAGTAAAAGAGTCTGAGTTAGGTAATTGAAAGTAATAATAGAAAATTAGAAAGAGAGATAAGATTTGTGAGAAAAGTGAAGTAGAAAAGTAAGTAAAAGAGTCTGAGTTAGGTAATTGAAAGTAATAATATGAGAGATAAGATTTGTGAGAAAAGTGAAGTAGAAAAGCAAGTAAAAGAGTCTGAGTGAGGTAATTGAAAGTAATAATAGAAAATTAGAAAGAGAGATAAGATTTGTGAGAAAATTGAAGTGGAAAAGTAAGTAAAAGAGTCTGAGTTAGGTAATTGAAGTAATAATAGAAAATTAGAAAGAGAGAAAAGATTTGTGAGAAAAGTGAAGTAGAAAAGCAAGTAAAAGAGTCTGAGTTAGGTAATTGAAGTAATAATAGAAAATGAGAAAGAGAGATAAGATTTGTGAGAAAAGTGAAGTAGAAAAGCAAGTAAAAGAGTCTGAGTTCGGTAATTGAAAGTAATAATATGAGAGATAAGATTTGTGAGAAAAGTGAAGTGGAAAAGTAAGTAAAAGAGTCTCAGTTAAGTAATTGAAAGTAATAATAGAAAATGAGAAAGAGAGATAAGATTTGTGAGAAAAGTGAAATAGAAAAGCAAGTAAAAGAGTCTGAGTTAGGTAATTGAAAGTAATAATAGAAAATGAGAAAGAGAGATAAGATTTGTGAGAAAAGTGAAGTAGAAAAGCAAGTAAAAGAGTCTGAGTTAGGTAATTGAAAGTAATAATATGAGAGATAAGATTTGTGAGAAAAGTGAAGTAGAAAAGCAAGTAAAAGAGTCTGAGTTCGGTAATTGAAAGTAATAATATGAGAGATAAGATTTGTGAGAAAAGTGAAGTAGAAAAGCAAGTAAAAGAGTCTGAGTAAGGTAATTGAAAGTAATAATATGAGAGATAAGATTTGTGAGAAAAGTGAAGTGGAAAAGTAAGTAAAAGAGTCTGAGTTAGGTAATTGAAAGTAATAATATGAGAGATAAGATTTCTAAGAAAAGTGAAGTAGAAAAGCAAGTAAAAGAGTCTGAGTTCGGTAATTGAAAGTAATAATATGAGAGATAAGATTTGTGAGAAAAGTGAAGTAGAAAAGCAAGTAAAAGAGTCTGAGTTAGGTAATTGAAAGTAATAATATGAGAGATAAGATTTGTGAGAAAAGTGAAGTAGAAAAGCAAGTAAAAGAGTCTGAGTTAGGTAATTGAAAGTAATAATATGAGAGATAAGATTTGTGAGAAAAGTGAAGTAGAAAAGCAAGTAAAAGAGTCTGAGTTAGGTAATTGAAAGTAATAATAGAAAATGAGAAAGAGAGATAAGATTTGTGAGAAAAGTGAAATAGAAAAGCAAGTAAAAGAGTCTGAGTTAGGTAATTGAAAGTAATAATAGAAAATGAGAAAGAGAGATAAGATTTGTGAGAAAAGTGAAGTGGAAAAGCAAGTAAAAGAGTCTGAGTTAGGTAATTGAAAGTAATAATAGAAAATGAGAAAGAGAGATAAGATTTGTGAGAAAAGTGAAATAGAAAAGCAAGTAAAAGAGTCTGAGTGAGGTAATTGAAAGTAATAATAGAAAATGAGAAAGAGAGATAAGATTTGTGAGAAAAGTGAAGTGGAAAAGTAAGTAAAAGAGTCTGAGTGAGGTAATTGAAAGTAATAATAGAAAATTAGAAAGAGAGATAAGATTTGTGAGAAAAGCAAGTAAAAGAGTCTGAGTTCGGTAATTGAAAGTAATAATATGAGAGATAAGATTTGTGAGAAAAGTGAAGTGGAAAAGTAAGTAAAAGAGTCTGAGTTCGGTAATTGAAAGTAATAATATTAGAGATAAGATTTCTAAGAAAAGTGAAGTAGAAAAGCAAGTAAAAGAGTCTGAGTTAGGTAATTGAAAGTAATAATATGAGAGATAAGATTTGTGAGAAAAGTGAAGTAGAAAAGCAAGTAAAAGAGTCTGAGTTCGGTAATTGAAAGTAATAATATGAGAGATAAGATTTGTGAGAAAAGTGAAGTAGAAAAGCAAGTAAAAGAGTCTGAGTTAGGTAATTGAAAGTAATAATAGAAAATTAGAAAGAGAGATAAGATTTGTGAGAAAAGTGAAGTAGAAAAGTAAGTAAAAGAGTCTGAGTTAGGTAATTGAAAGTAATAATATGAGAGATAAGATTTGTGAGAAAAGTGAAGTAGAAAAGCAAGTAAAAGAGTCTGAGTGAGGTAATTGAAATAATAATAGAAAATTAGAAAGAGAGATAAGATTTGTGAGAAAATTGAAGTGGAAAAGTAAGTAAAAGAGTCTGAGTTAGGTAATTGAAGTAATAATAGAAAATTAGAAAGAGAGAAAAGATTTGTGAGAAAAGTGAAGTAGAAAAGCAAGTAAAAGAGTCTGAGTTAGGTAATTGAAGTAATAATAGAAAATGAGAAAGAGAGATAAGATTTGTGAGAAAAGTGAAGTAGAAAAGCAAGTAAAAGAGTCTGAGTTCGGTAATTGAAAGTAATAATATGAGAGATAAGATTTGTGAGAAAAGTGAAGTGGAAAAGTAAGTAAAAGAGTCTCAGTTAAGAAATTGAAAGTAATAATAGAAAATGAGAAAGAGAGATAAGATTTGTGAGAAAAGTGAAATAGAAAAGCAAGTAAAAGAGTCTGAGTTAGGTAATTGAAAGTAATAATAGAAAATGAGAAAGAGAGATAAGATTTGTGAGAAAAGTGAAGTAGAAAAGCAAGTAAAAGAGTCTGAGTTAGGTAATTGAAAGTAATAATATGAGAGATAAGATTTGTGAGAAAAGTGAAGTAGAAAAGCAAGTAAAAGAGTCTGAGTTCGGTAATTGAAAGTAATAATATGAGAGATAAGATTTGTGAGAAAAGTGAAGTAGAAAAGCAAGTAAAAGAGTCTGAGTAAGGTAATTGAAAGTAATAATATGAGAGATAAGATTTGTGAGAAAAGTGAAGTGGAAAAGTAAGTAAAAGAGTCTGAGTTAGGTAATTGAAAGTAATAATATGAGAGATAAGATTTCTAAGAAAAGTGAAGTAGAAAAGCAAGTAAAAGAGTCTGAGTTCGGTAATTGAAAGTAATAATATGAGAGATAAGATTTGTGAGAAAAGTGAAGTAGAAAAGCAAGTAAAAGAGTCTGAGTTAGGTAATTGAAAGTAATAATATGAGAGATAAGATTTGTGAGAAAAGTGAAGTAGAAAAGCAAGTAAAAGAGTCTGAGTTAGGTAATTGAAAGTAATAATATGAGAGATAAGATTTGTGAGAAAAGTGAAGTAGAAAAGCAAGTAAAAGAGTCTGAGTTCGGTAATTGAAAGTAATAATATGAGAGATAAGATTTGTGAGAAAATTGAAGTAGAAAAGCAAGTAAAAGAGTCTGAGTTCGGTAATTGAAAGTAATAATATGAGAGATAAGATTTGTGAGAAAAGTGAAGTGAAAAAGTAAGTAAAAGAGTCTGAGTTCGGTAATTGAAAGTAATAATATGAGAGATAAGATTTCTAAGAAAAGTGAAGTAGAAAAGCAAGTAAAAGAGTCTGAGTTAGGTAATTGAAAGTAATAATATGAGAGATAAGATTTGTGAGAAAAGTGAAGTAGAAAAGCAAGTAAAAGAGTCTGAGTTAGGTAATTGAAAGTAATAATATGAGAGATAAGATTTGTGAGAAAAGTGAAGTAGAAAAGCAAGTAAAAGAGTCTGAGTTCGGTAATTGAAAGTAATAATATGAGAGATAAGATTTGTGAGAAAAGTGAAGTAGAAAAGCAAGTAAAAGAGTCTGAGTTAGGTAATTGAAAGTAATAATAGAAAATGAGAAAGAGAGATAAGATTTGTGAGAAAAGTGAAGTGGAAAAGTAAGTAAAAGAGTCTGAGTGAGGTAATTGAAAGTAATAATAGAAAATGAGAAAGAGAGATAAGATTTGTGAGAAAAGTGAAATAGAAAAGCAAGTAAAAGAGTCTGAGTTAGGTAATTGAAAGTAATAATATGAGAGATAAGATTTGTGAGAAAAGTGAAGTAGAAAAGCAAGTAAAAGAGTCTGAGTGAGGTAATTGAAAGTAATAATAGAAAATTAGAAAGAGAGATAAGATTTGTGAGAAAAGTGAAGTGGAAAAGCAAGTAAAAGAGTCTGAGTTAGGTAATTGAAAGTAATAATAGAAAATGAGAATGAGAGATAAGATTTGTGAGAAAAGTGAAGTAGAAAAGCAAGTAAAAGAGTCTGAGTTCGGTAATTGAAAGTAATAATAGAAAATTAGAAAGAGAGATAAGATTTGTGAGAAAAGTGAAGTGGAAAAGCAAGTAAAAGAGTCTGAGTTAGGTAATTGAAAGTAATAATAGAAAATGAGAAAGAGAGATAAGATTTGTGAGAAAAGTGAAATAGAAAAGCAAGTAAAAGAGTCTGAGTTAGGTAATTGAAAGTAATAATAGAAAATGAGAAAGAGAGATAAGATTTGTGAGAAAAGTGAAGTAGAAAAGCAAGTAAAAGAGTCTGAGTTCGGTAATTGAAAGTAATAATAGAAAATGAGAAAGAGAGATAAGATTTGTGAGAAAAGTGAAGTGGAAAAGCAAGTAAAAGAGTCTGAGTTAGGTAATTGAAAGTAATAATAGAAAATGAGAAAGAGAGATAAGATTTGTGAGAAAAGTGAAATAGAAAAGCAAGTAAAAGAGTCTGAGTTCGGTAATTGAAAGTAATAATAGAAAATGAGAAAGAGAGATAAGATTTGTGAGAAAAGTGAAGTAGAAAAGCAAGTAAAAGAGTCTGAGTTAGGTAATTGAAAGTAATAATAGAAAATGAGAAAGAGAGATGAGATTTGTGAGAAAAGTGAAGTGGAAAAGTAAGTAAAAGAGTCTGAGTTAGGTAATTGAAAGTAATAATAGAAAATGAGAAAGAGAGATAAGATTTGTGAGAAAAGTGAAGTGGAAAAGTAAGTAAAAGAGTCTGAGTTCGGTAATTGAAAGTAATAATATGAGAGATAAGATTTGTGAGAAAAGTGAAGTAGAAAAGCAAGTAAAAGAGTCTGAGTTAGGTAATTGAAAGTAATAATAGAGAGATAAGATTTGTGAGAAAAGTGAAGTGGAAAAGTAAGTAAAAGAGTCTGAGTGAGGTAATTGAAAGTAATAATAGAAAATTAGAAAGAGAGATAAGATTTGTGAGAAAAGTGAAGTGGAAAAGTAAGTAAAAGAGTCTGAGTTAGGTAATTGAAAGTAATAATAGAAAATGAGAAAGAGAGATGAGATTTGTGAGAAAAGTGAAGTGGAAAAGTAAGTAAAAGAGTCTGAGTTAGGTAATTGAAAGTAATAATAGAAAATGAGAAAGAGAGATAAGATTTGTGAGAAAAGTGAAGTAGAAAAGCAAGTAAAAGAGTCTGAGTTAGGTAATTGAAAGTAATAATAGAAAATGAGAAAGAGAGATAAGATTTGTGAGAAAAGTGAAGTAGAAAAGCAAGTAAAAGAGTCTGAGTTAGGTAATTGAAAGTAATAATATGAGAGATAAGATTTGTGAGAAAAGTGAAGTAGAAAAGCAAGTAAAAGAGTCTGAGTTAGGTAATTGAAAGTAATAATATGAGAGATAAGATTTGTGAGAAAAGTGAAGTAGAAAAGCAAGTAAAAGAGTCTGAGTTAGGTAATTGAAAGTAATAATAGAAAATGAGAAAGAGAGATAAGATTTGTGAGAAAAGTGAAGTGGAAAAGCAAGTAAAATAGTCTGAGTTAGGTAATTGAAAGTAATAATAGAAAATGAGAAAGAGAGATAAGATTTGTGAGAAAAGTGAAATAGAAAAGCAAGTAAAAGAGTCTGAGTTAGGTAATTGAAAGTAATAATAGAAAATGAGAAAGAGAGATAAGATTTGTGAGAAAAGTGAAGTAGAAAAGCAAGTAAAAGAGTCTGAGTTAGGTAATTGAAAGTAATAATATGAGAGATAAGATTTGTGAGAAAAGTGAAGTAGAAAAGCAAGTAAAAGAGTCTGAGTGAGGTAATTGAAAGTAATAATATGAGAGATAAGATTTGTGAGAAAATTGAAGTAGAAAAGCAAGTAAAAGAGTCTGAGTTCGGTAATTGAAAGTAATAATATGAGAGATAAGATTTGTGAGAAAAGTGAAGTGAAAAAGTAAGTAAAAGAGTCTGAGTTAGGTAATTGAAAGTAATAATAGAAAATGAGAAAGAGAGATAAGATTTGTGAGAAAAGTGAAGTGGAAAAGTAAGTAAAAGAGTCTGAGTGAGGTAATTGAAAGTAATAATATGAGAGATAAGATTTGTGAGAAAAGTGAAATAGAAAAGCAAGTAAAAGAGTCTGAGTGAGGTAATTGAAAGTAATAATAGAAAATGAGAAAGAGAGATAAGATTTGTGAGAAAAGTGAAATAGAAAAGCAAGTAAAAGAGTCTGAGTTAGGTAATTGAAAGTAATAATATGAGAGATAAGATTTGTGAGAAAAGTGAAGTAGAAAAGCAAGTAAAAGAGTCTGAGTTAGGTAATTGAAAGTAATAATAGAAAATGAGAAAGAGAGATAAGATTTGTGAGAAAAGTGAAGTGGAAAAGTAAGTAAAAGAGTCTGAGTTAGGTAATTGAAAGTAATAATAGAAAATGAGAAAGAGAGATAAGATTTGTGAGAAAAGTGAAATAGAAAAGCAAGTAAAAGAGTCTGAGTTAGGTAATTGAAAGTAATAATATGAGAGATAAGATTTGTGAGAAAAGTGAAGTAGAAAAGCAAGTAAAAGAGTCTGAGTTAGGTAATTGAAAGTAATAATAGAAAATGAGAAAGAGAGATAAGATTTGTGAGAAAAGTGAAGTGGAAAAGTAAGTAAAAGAGTCTGAGTTAGGTAATTGAAAGTAATAATAGAAAATGAGAAAGAGAGATAAGATTTGTGAGAAAAGTGAAGTGGAAAAGCAAGTAAAATAGTCTGAGTTAGGTAATTGAAAGTAATAATAGAAAATGAGAAAGAGAGATAAGATTTGTGAGAAAAGTGAAATAGAAAAGCAAGTAAAAGAGTCTGAGTTAGGTAATTGAAAGTAATAATAGAAAATGAGAAAGAGAGATAAGATTTGTGAGAAAAGTGAAGTAGAAAAGCAAGTAAAAGAGTCTGAGTTAGGTAATTGAAAGTAATAATATGAGAGATAAGATTTGTGAGAAAAGTGAAGTAGAAAAGCAAGTAAAAGAGTCTGAGTTAGGTAATTGAAAGTAATAATAGAAAATGAGAAAGAGAGATAAGATTTGTGAGAAAAGTGAAGTAGAAAAGCAAGTAAAAGAGTCTGAGTTAGGTAATTGAAAGTAATAATAGAAAATGAGAAAGAGAGATAAGATTTCTAAGAAAAGTGAAGTAGAAAAGCAAGTAAAAGAGTCTGAGTGAGGTAATTGAAAGTAATAATAGAAAATGAGAAAGAGAGATAAGATTTGTGAGAAAAGTGAAGTAGAAAAGCAAGTAAAAGAGTCTGAGTTAGGTAATTGAAAGTAATAATAGAAAATGAGAAAGAGAGATAAGATTTGTGAGAAAAGTGAAGTGGAAAAGTAAGTAAAAGAGTCTGAGTTAGGTAATTGAAAGTAATAATATGAGAGATAAGATTTGTGAGAAAAGTGAAGTAGAAAAGCAAGTAAAAGAGTCTGAGTTAGGTAATTGAAAGTAATAATAGAAAATGAGAAAGAGAGATAAGATTTGTGAGAAAAGTGAAGTGGAAAAGTAAGTAAAAGAGTCTGAGTTAGGTAATTGAAAGTAATAATAGAAAATGAGAAAGAGAGATAAGATTTGTGAGAAAAGTGAAATAGAAAAGCAAGTAAAAGAGTCTGAGTTAGGTAATTGAAAGTAATAATATGAGAGATAAGATTTGTGAGAAAAGTGAAGTGGAAAAGCAAGTAAAAGAGTCTGAGTTAGGTAATTGAAAGTAATAATAGAAAATGAGAAAGAGAGATAAGATTTGTGAGAAAAGTGAAGTGGAAAAGCAAGTAAAATAGTCTGAGTTAGGTAATTGAAAGTAATAATAGAAAATGAGAAAGAGAGATAAGATTTGTGAGAAAAGTGAAATAGAAAAGCAAGTAAAAGAGTCTGAGTTAGGTAATTGAAAGTAATAATAGAAAATGAGAAAGAGAGATAAGATTTGTGAGAAAAGTGAAGTAGAAAAGCAAGTAAAAGAGTCTGAGTTAGGTAATTGAAAGTAATAATATGAGAGATAAGATTTGTGAGAAAAGTGAAGTAGAAAAGCAAGTAAAAGAGTCTGAGTGAGGTAATTGAAAGTAATAATATGAGAGATAAGATTTGTGAGAAAATTGAAGTAGAAAAGCAAGTAAAAGAGTCTGAGTTCGGTAATTGAAAGTAATAATATGAGAGATAAGATTTGTGAGAAAAGTGAAGTGAAAAAGTAAGTAAAAGAGTCTGAGTTAGGTAATTGAAAGTAATAATAGAAAATGAGAAAGAGAGATAAGATTTGTGAGAAAAGTGAAGTGGAAAAGTAAGTAAAAGAGTCTGAGTGAGGTAATTGAAAGTAATAATATGAGAGATAAGATTTGTGAGAAAAGTGAAATAGAAAAGCAAGTAAAAGAGTCTGAGTGAGGTAATTGAAAGTAATAATAGAAAATGAGAAAGAGAGATAAGATTTGTGAGAAAAGTGAAATAGAAAAGCAAGTAAAAGAGTCTGAGTTAGGTAATTGAAAGTAATAATATGAGAGATAAGATTTGTGAGAAAAGTGAAGTAGAAAAGCAAGTAAAAGAGTCTGAGTTAGGTAATTGAAAGTAATAATAGAAAATGAGAAAGAGAGATAAGATTTGTGAGAAAAGTGAAGTGGAAAAGTAAGTAAAAGAGTCTGAGTTAGGTAATTGAAAGTAATAATAGAAAATGAGAAAGAGAGATAAGATTTGTGAGAAAAGTGAAATAGAAAAGCAAGTAAAAGAGTCTGAGTTAGGTAATTGAAAGTAATAATATGAGAGATAAGATTTGTGAGAAAAGTGAAGTAGAAAAGCAAGTAAAAGAGTCTGAGTTAGGTAATTGAAAGTAATAATAGAAAATGAGAAAGAGAGATAAGATTTGTGAGAAAAGTGAAGTGGAAAAGTAAGTAAAAGAGTCTGAGTTAGGTAATTGAAAGTAATAATAGAAAATGAGAAAGAGAGATAAGATTTGTGAGAAAAGTGAAGTGGAAAAGCAAGTAAAATAGTCTGAGTTAGGTAATTGAAAGTAATAATAGAAAATGAGAAAGAGAGATAAGATTTGTGAGAAAAGTGAAATAGAAAAGCAAGTAAAAGAGTCTGAGTTAGGTAATTGAAAGTAATAATAGAAAATGAGAAAGAGAGATAAGATTTGTGAGAAAAGTGAAGTAGAAAAGCAAGTAAAAGAGTCTGAGTTAGGTAATTGAAAGTAATAATATGAGAGATAAGATTTGTGAGAAAAGTGAAGTAGAAAAGCAAGTAAAAGAGTCTGAGTTAGGTAATTGAAAGTAATAATAGAAAATGAGAAAGAGAGATAAGATTTGTGAGAAAAGTGAAGTAGAAAAGCAAGTAAAAGAGTCTGAGTTAGGTAATTGAAAGTAATAATAGAAAATGAGAAAGAGAGATAAGATTTCTAAGAAAAGTGAAGTAGAAAAGCAAGTAAAAGAGTCTGAGTGAGGTAATTGAAAGTAATAATAGAAAATGAGAAAGAGAGATAAGATTTGTGAGAAAAGTGAAGTAGAAAAGCAAGTAAAAGAGTCTGAGTTAGGTAATTGAAAGTAATAATAGAAAATGAGAAAGAGAGATAAGATTTGTGAGAAAAGTGAAGTGGAAAAGTAAGTAAAAGAGTCTGAGTTAGGTAATTGAAAGTAATAATATGAGAGATAAGATTTGTGAGAAAAGTGAAGTAGAAAAGCAAGTAAAAGAGTCTGAGTTAGGTAATTGAAAGTAATAATAGAAAATTAGAAAGAGAGATAAGATTTGTGAGAAAAGTGAAGTGGAAAAGTAAGTAAAAGAGTCTGAGTTAGGTAATTGAAAGTAATAATAGAAAATGAGAAAGAGAGATAAGATTTGTGAGAAAAGTGAAATAGAAAAGCAAGTAAAAGAGTCTGAGTTAGGTAATTGAAAGTAATAATATGAGAGATAAGATTTGTGAGAAAAGTGAAGTGGAAAAGTAAGTAAAAGAGTCTGAGTTAGGTAATTGAAAGTAATAATATGAGAGATAAGATTTGTGAGAAAAGTGAAGTAGAAAAGCAAGTAAAAGAGTCTGAGTTAGGTAATTGAAAGTAATAATAGAAAATGAGAAAGAGAGATAAGATTTGTGAGAAAAGTGAAGTGGAAAAGCAAGTAAAATAGTCTGAGTTAGGTAATTGAAAGTAATAATAGAAAATGAGAAAGAGAGATAAGATTTGTGAGAAAAGTGAAGTGGAAAAGTAAGTAAAAGAGTCTGAGTTAGGTAATTGAAAGTAATAATATGAGAGATAAGATTTGTGAGAAAAGTGAAGTAGAAAAGCAAGTAAAAGAGTCTGAGTTAGGTAATTGAAAGTAATAATAGAAAATGAGAAAGAGAGATAAGATTTGTGAGAAAAGTGAAGTAGAAAAGCAAGTAAAAGAGTCTGAGTTAGGTAATTGAAAGTAATAATAGAAAATGAGAAAGAGAGATAAGATTTGTGAGAAAAGTGAAGTGGAAAAGTAAGTAAAAGAGTCTGAGTTAGGTAATTGAAAGTAATAATATGAGAGATAAGATTTGTGAGAAAAGTGAAGTAGAAAAGCAAGTAAAAGAGTCTGAGTTAGGTAATTGAAAGTAATAATAGAAAATTAGAAAGAGAGATAAGATTTGTGAGAAAAGTGAAGTGGAAAAGTAAGTAAAAGAGTCTGAGTTAGGTAATTGAAAGTAATAATAGAAAATGAGAAAGAGAGATAAGATTTGTGAGAAAAGTGAAATAGAAAAGCAAGTAAAAGAGTCTGAGTTAGGTAATTGAAAGTAATAATATGAGAGATAAGATTTGTGAGAAAAGTGAAGTGGAAAAGTAAGTAAAAGAGTCTGAGTTAGGTAATTGAAAGTAATAATATGAGAGATAAGATTTGTGAGAAAAGTGAAGTAGAAAAGCAAGTAAAAGAGTCTGAGTTAGGTAATTGAAAGTAATAATAGAAAATGAGAAAGAGAGATAAGATTTGTGAGAAAAGTGAAGTGGAAAAGCAAGTAAAATAGTCTGAGTTAGGTAATTGAAAGTAATAATAGAAAATGAGAAAGAGAGATAAGATTTGTGAGAAAAGTGAAATAGAAAAGCAAGTAAAAGAGTCTGAGTTAGGTAATTGAAAGTAATAATAGAAAATGAGAAAGAGAGATAAGATTTGTGAGAAAAGTGAAGTAGAAAAGCAAGTAAAAGAGTCTGAGTTAGGTAATTGAAAGTAATAATATGAGAGATAAGATTTGTGAGAAAAGTGAAGTAGAAAAGCAAGTAAAAGAGTCTGAGTTAGGTAATTGAAAGTAATAATAGAAAATGAGAAAGAGAGATAAGATTTGTGAGAAAAGTGAAATAGAAAAGCAAGTAAAAGAGTCTGAGTGAGGTAATTGAAAGTAATAATATGAGAGATAAGATTTGTGAGAAAATTGAAGTAGAAAAGCAAGTAAAAGAGTCTGAGTTCGGTAATTGAAAGTAATAATATGAGAGATAAGATTTGTGAGAAAAGTGAAGTGAAAAAGTAAGTAAAAGAGTCTGAGTTAGGTAATTGAAAGTAATAATAGAAAATGAGAAAGAGAGATAAGATTTGTGAGAAAAGTGAAGTGGAAAAGTAAGTAAAAGAGTCTGAGTGAGGTAATTGAAAGTAATAATATGAGAGATAAGATTTGTGAGAAAAGTGAAATAGAAAAGCAAGTAAAAGAGTCTGAGTGAGGTAATTGAAAGTAATAATAGAAAATGAGAAAGAGAGATAAGATTTGTGAGAAAAGTGAAATAGAAAAAGCAAGTAAAAGAGTCTGAGTTAGGTAATTGAAAGTAATAATATGAGAGATAAGATTTGTGAGAAAAGTGAAGTAGAAAAGCAAGTAAAAGAGTCTGAGTTAGGTAATTGAAAGTAATAATAGAAAATGAGAAAGAGAGATAAGATTTGTGAGAAAAGTGAAGTGGAAAAGTAAGTAAAAGAGTCTGAGTTAGGTAATTGAAAGTAATAATAGAAAATGAGAAAGAGAGATAAGATTTGTGAGAAAAGTGAAATAGAAAAGCAAGTAAAAGAGTCTGAGTTAGGTAATTGAAAGTAATAATATGAGAGATAAGATTTGTGAGAAAAGTGAAGTAGAAAAGCAAGTAAAAGAGTCTGAGTTAGGTAATTGAAAGTAATAATAGAAAATGAGAAAGAGAGATAAGATTTGTGAGAAAAGTGAAGTGGAAAAGTAAGTAAAAGAGTCTGAGTTAGGTAATTGAAAGTAATAATAGAAAATGAGAAAGAGAGATAAGATTTGTGAGAAAAGTGAAGTGGAAAAGCAAGTAAAATAGTCTGAGTTAGGTAATTGAAAGTAATAATAGAAAAATGAGAAAGAGAGATAAGATTTGTGAGAAAAGTGAAATAGAAAAGCAAGTAAAAGAGTCTGAGTTAGGTAATGAAAGTAATAATAGAAAATGAGAAAGAGAGATAAGATTTGTGAGAAAAGTGAAGTAGAAAAGCAAGTAAAAGAGTCTGAGTTAGGTAATTGAAAGTAATAATATGAGAGATAAGATTTGTGAGAAAAGTGAAGTAGAAAAGCAAGTAAAAGAGTCTGAGTTAGGTAATTGAAAGTAATAATAGAAAATGAGAAAGAGAGATAAGATTTGTGAGAAAAGTGAAGTAGAAAAGCAAGTAAAAGAGTCTGAGTTAGGTAATTGAAAGTAATAATAGAAAATGAGAAAGAGAGATAAGATTTCTAAGAAAAGTGAAGTAGAAAAGCAAGTAAAAGAGTCTGAGTGAGGTAATTGAAAGTAATAATAGAAAATGAGAAAGAGAGATAAGATTTGTGAGAAAAGTGAAGTAGAAAAGCAAGTAAAAGAGTCTGAGTTAGGTAATTGAAAGTAATAATAGAAAATGAGAAAGAGAGATAAGATTTGTGAGAAAAGTGAAGTGGAAAAGTAAGTAAAAGAGTCTGAGTTAGGTAATTGAAAGTAATAATATGAGAGATAAGATTTGTGAGAAAAGTGAAGTAGAAAAGGCAAGTAAAAGAGTCTGAGTTAGGTAATTGAAAGTAATAATAGAAAATGAGAAAGAGAGATAAGATTTGTGAGAAAAGTGAAGTGGAAAAGTAAGTAAAAGAGTCTGAGTTAGGTAATTGAAAGTAATAATAGAAAATGAGAAAGAGAGATAAGATTTGTGAGAAAAGTGAAATAGAAAAGCAAGTAAAAGAGTCTGAGTTAGGTAATTGAAAGTAATAATATGAGAGATAAGATTTGTGAGAAAAGTGAAGTAGAAAAGCAAGTAAAAGAGTCTGAGTTAGGTAATTGAAAGTAATAATAGAAAATGAGAAAGAGAGATAAGATTTGTGAGAAAAGTGAAGCAGAAAAGCAAGTAAAAGAGTCTGAGTGAGGTAATTGAAAGTAATAATAGAAAATGAGAAAGAGAGATAAGATTTGTGAGAAAAGTGAAATAGAAAAGCAAGTAAAAGAGTCTGAGTTAGGTAATTGAAAGTAATAATATGAGAGATAAGATTTGTGAGAAAAGTGAAGTAGAAAAGCAAGTAAAAGAGTCTGAGTTAGGTAATTGAAAGTAATAATAGAAAATGAGAAAGAGAGATAAGATTTGTGAGAAAAGTGAAGTGGAAAAGTAAGTAAAAGAGTCTGAGTTAGGTAATTGAAAGTAATAATAGAAAATGAGAAAGAGAGATAAGATTTGTGAGAAAAGTGAAATAGAAAAGCAAGTAAAAGAGTCTGAGTTAGGTAATTGAAAGTAATAATATGAGAGATAAGATTTGTGAGAAAAGTGAAGTAGAAAAGCAAGTAAAAGAGTCTGAGTTAGGTAATTGAAAGTAATAATAGAAAATGAGAAAGAGAGATAAGATTTGTGAGAAAAGTGAAGCAGAAAAGCAAGTAAAAGAGTCTGAGTTAGGTAATTGAAAGTAATAATAGAAAATGAGAAAGAGAGATAAGATTTGTGAGAAAAGTGAAGTGGAAAAGTAAGTAAAAGAGTCTGAGTTAGGTAATTGAAAGTAATAATATGAGAGATAAGATTTGTGAGAAAAGTGAAGTAGAAAAGCAAGTAAAAGAGTCTGAGTGAGGTAATTGAAAGTAATAATAGAAAATTAGAAAGAGAGATAAGATTTGTGAGAAAAGTGAAGTGGAAAAGTAAGTAAAAGAGGTCTGAGTTAGGTAATTGAAAGTAATAATAGAAAATGAGAAAGAGAGATAAGATTTGTGAGAAAAGTGAAGTGGAAAAGTAAGTAAAAGAGTCTGAGTTAGGTAATTGAAAGTAATAATAGAAAAATGAGAAAGAGAGATAAGATTTGTGAGAAAAGTGAAATAGAAAAGCAAGTAAAAGAGTCTGAGTTAGGTAATTGAAAGTAATAATAGAAAATGAGAAAGAGAGATAAGATTTGTGAGAAAAGTGAAATAGAAAAGCAAGTAAAAGAGTCTGAGTTAGGTAATTGAAAGTAATAATATGAGAGATAAGATTTGTGAGAAAAGTGAAGTAGAAAAGCAAGTAAAAGAGTCTGAGTTAGGTAATTGAAAGTAATAATAGAAAATGAGAAAGAGAGATAAGATTTGTGAGAAAAGTGAAGTGGAAAAGTAAGTAAAAGAGTCTGAGTTAGGTAATTGAAAGTAATAATAGAAAATGAGAAAGAGAGATAAGATTTGTGAGAAAAGTGAAATAGAAAAGCAAGTAAAAGAGTCTGAGTTAGGTAATTGAAAGTAATAATATGAGAGATAAGATTTGTGAGAAAAGTGAAGTAGAAAAGCAAGTAAAAGAGTCTGAGTTAGGTAATTGAAAGTAATAATAGAAAATTAGAAAGAGAGATAAGATTTGTGAGAAAAGTGAAGTGGAAAAGTAAGTAAAAGAGTCTGAGTTAGGTAATTGAAAGTAATAATAGAAAATGAGAAAGAGAGATGAGATTTGTGAGAAAAGTGAAGTGGAAAAGTAAGTAAAAGAGTCTGAGTTAGGTAATTGAAAGTAATAATAGAAAATGAGAAAGAGAGATAAGATTTGTGAGAAAAGTGAAGTAGAAAAGCAAGTAAAAGAGTCTGAGTTAGGTAATTGAAAGTAATAATAGAAAATGAGAAAGAGAGATAAGATTTGTGAGAAAAGTGAAGTAGAAAAGCAAGTAAAAGAGTCTGAGTTAGGTAATTGAAAGTAATAATATGAGAGATAAGATTTGTGAGAAAAGTGAAGTAGAAAAGCAAGTAAAAGAGTCTGAGTTAGGTAATTGAAAGTAATAATAGAAAATGAGAAAGAGAGATAAGATTTGTGAGAAAAGTGAAGTAGAAAAGCAAGTAAAAGAGTCTGAGTTAGGTAATTGAAAGTAATAATAGAAAATGAGAAAGAGAGATAAGATTTCTAAGAAAAGTGAAGTAGAAAGCAAGTAAAAGAGTCTGAGTGAGGTAATTGAAAGTAATAATAGAAAATGAGAAAGAGAGATAAGATTTGTGAGAAAAGTGAAGTGGAAAAGTAAGTAAAAGAGTCTGAGTTAGGTAATTGAAAGTAATAATAGAAAATGAGAAAGAGAGATAAGATTTGTGAGAAAAGTGAAATAGAAAAGCAAGTAAAAGAGTCTGAGTTAGGTAATTGAAAGTAATAATATGAGAGATAAGATTTGTGAGAAAAGTGAAGTAGAAAAGCAAGTAAAAGAGTCTGAGTGAGGTAATTGAAAGTAATAATAGAAAATTAGAAAGAGAGATAAGATTTGTGAGAAAAGTGAAGTAGAAAAGCAAGTAAAAGAGTCTGAGTTAGGTAATTGAAAGTAATAATAGAAAATGAGAAAGAGAGATAAGATTTGTGAGAAAAGTGAAGTAGAAAAGCAAGTAAAAGAGTCTGAATTAGGTAATTGAAAGTAATAATATGAGAGATAAGATTTGTGAGAAAAGTGAAGTAGAAAAGCAAGTAAAAGAGTCTGAGTGAGGTAATTGAAAGTAATAATAGAAAATTAGAAAGAGAGATAAGATTTGTGAGAAAAGTGAAGTGGAAAAGCAAGTAAAAGAGTCTGAGTTAGGTAATTGAAAGTAATAATAGAAAATGAGAAAGAGAGATAAGATTTGTGAGAAAAGTGAAATAGAAAAGCAAGTAAAAGAGTCTGAGTTAGGTAATTGAAAGTAATAATAGAAAATGAGAAAGAGAGATAAGATTTGTGAGAAAAGTGAAGTAGAAAAGCAAGTAAAAGAGTCTGAGTTAGGTAATTGAAAGTAATAATATGAGAGATAAGATTTGTGAGAAAAGTGAAGTAGAAAAGCAAGTAAAAGAGTCTGAGTTCGGTAATTGAAAGTAATAATATGAGAGATAAGATTTGTGAGAAAAGTGAAGTAGAAAAGCAAGTAAAAGAGTCTGAGTTCGGTAATTGAAAGTAATAATATGAGAGATAAGATTTGTGAGAAAAGTGAAGTAGAAAAGCAAGTAAAAGAGTCTGAGTTAGGTAATTGAAAGTAATAATAGAAAATGAGAAAGAGAGATAAGATTTGTGAGAAAAGTGAAATAGAAAAGCAAGTAAAAGAGTCTGAGTTAGGTAATTGAAAGTAATAATAGAAAATGAGAAAGAGAGATAAGATTTGTGAGAAAAGTGAAGTGGAAAAGTAAGTAAAAGAGTCTGAGTTAGGTAATTGAAAGTAATAATAGAAAATTAGAAAGAGAGATAAGATTTGTGAGAAAAGTGAAGTAGAAAAGCAAGTAAAAGAGTCTGAGTTCGGTAATTGAAAGTAATAATATGAGAGATAAGATTTGTGAGAAAAGTGAAGTAGAAAAGCAAGTAAAAGAGTCTGAGTTAGGTAATTGAAAGTAATAATAGAAAATGAGAAAGAGAGATAAGATTTGTGAGAAAAGTGAAATAGAAAAGCAAGTAAAAGAGTCTGAGTTAGGTAATTGAAAGTAATAATAGAAAATGAGAAAGAGAGATAAGATTTGTGAGAAAAGTGAAGTGGAAAAGTAAGTAAAAGAGTCTGAGTTAGGTAATTGAAAGTAATAATAGAAAATGAGAAAGAGAGATAAGATTTGTGAGAAAAGTGAAGTAGAAAAGCAAGTAAAAGAGTCTGAGTGAGGTAATTGAAAGTAATAATAGAAAATGAGAAAGAGAGATAAGATTTGTGAGAAAAGTGAAGTAGAAAAGTAAGTAATGAGTCTAAGTGAGGTAATTGAATGTAATAATAGAAAATGAGAAAGAGAGATAAGATTTGTGAGAAAAGTGAAGTGGAAAAGCAAGTAAAAGAGTCTGAGTTAGGTAATTGAAAGTAATAATAGAAAATGAGAAAGAGAGATAAGATTTGTGAGAAAAGTGAAGTAGAAAAGCAAGTAAAATAGTCTGAGTTAGGTAATTGAAAGTAATAATAGAAAATGAGAAAGAGAGATAAGATTTGTGAGAAAAGTGAAATAGAAAAGCAAGTAAAAGAGTCTGAGTGAGGTAATTGAAAGTAATAATATGAGAGATAAGATTTGTGAGAAAAGTGAAGTAGAAAAGCAAGTAAAAGAGTCTAAGTGAGGTAATTGAAAGTAATAATAGAAAATGAGAAAGAGAGATAAGATTTGTGAGAAAAGTGAAGTGGAAAAGTAAGTAAAAGAGTCTGAGTTAGGTAATTGAAAGTAATAATAGAAAATGAGAAAGAGAGATAAGATTTGTGAGAAAAGTGAAATAGAAAAGCAAGTAAAAGAGTCTGAGTTAGGTAATTGAAAGTAATAATATGAGAGATAAGATTTGTGAGAAAAGTGAAGTAGAAAAGCAAGTAAAAGAGTCTAAGTGAGGTAATTGAAAGTAATAATAGAAAATTAGAAAGAGAGATAAGATTTGTGAGAAAAGTGAAGTGAAAAGCAAGTAAAAGAGTCTGAGTTAGGTAATTGAAAGTAATAATAGAAAATGAGAAAGACAGATAAGATTTGTGAGAAAAGTGAAGCAGAAAAGCAAGTAAAAGAGTCTGAGTTAGGTAATTGAAAGTAATAATAGAAAATGAGAAAGAGAGATAAGATTTGTGAGAAAAGTGAAATAGAAAAGCAAGTAAAAGAGTCTGAGTTAGGTAATTGAAAGTAATAATAGAAAATGAGAAAGAGAGATAAGATTTGTGAGAAAAGTGAAATAGAAAAGCAAGTAAAAGAGTCTGAGTTAGGTAATTGAAAGTAATAATATGAGAGATAAGATTTGTGAGAAAAGTGAAGTAGAAAAGCAAGTAAAAGAGTCTGAGTTAGGTAATTGAAAGTAATAATAGAAAATGAGGAAAGAGAGATAAGATTTGTGAGAAAAGTGAAATAGAAAAGCAAGTAAAAGAGTCTGAGTTAGGTAATTGAAAGTAATAATATGAGAGATAAGATTTGTGAGAAAAGTGAAGTAGAAAAGCAAGTAAAAGAGTCTAAGTGAGGTAATTGAAAGTAATAATAGAAAATTAGAAAGAGAGATAAGATTTGTGAGAAAAGTGAAGTGAAAAGCAAGTAAAAGAGTCTGAGTTAGGTAATTGAAAGTAATAATAGAAAATGAGAAAGAGAGATAAGATTTGTGAGAAAAGTGAAGCAGAAAAGCAAGTAAAAGAGTCTGAGTTAGGTAATTGAAAGTAATAATAGAAAATGAGAAAGAGAGATAAGATTTGTGAGAAAAGTGAAGTGGAAAAGTAAGTAAAAGAGTCTGAGTTAGGTAATTGAAAGTAATAATAGAAAATGAGAAAGAGAGATAAGATTTGTGAGAAAAGTGAAATAGAAAAGCAAGTAAAAGAGTCTGAGTTAGGTAATTGAAAGTAATAATATGAGAGATAAGATTTGTGAGAAAAGTGAAGTGGAAAAGCAAGTAAAAGAGTCTGAGTTAGGTAATTGAAAGTAATAATAGAAAATGAGAAAGAGAGATAAGATTTGTGAGAAAAGTGAAATAGAAAAGCAAGTAAAAGAGTCTGAGTGAGGTAATTGAAAGTAATAATAGAAAATTAGAAAGAGAGATAAGATTTGTGAGAAAAGTGAAATAGAAAAGCAAGTAAAAGAGTCTGAGTTAGGTAATTGAAAGTAATAATAGAAAATGAGAAAGAGAGATAAGATTTGTGAGAAAAGTGAAGCAGAAAAGCAAGTAAAAGAGTCTGAGTTAGGTAATTGAAAGTAATAATAGAAAATGAGAAAGAGAGATAAGATTTGTGAGAAAAGTGAAGTGGAAAAGTAAGTAAAAGAGTCTGAGTTAGGTAATTGAAAGTAATAATAGAAAATGAGAAAGAGAGATAAGATTTGTGAGAAAAGTGAAGTAGAAAAGCAAGTAAAAGAGTCTGAGTTCGGTAATTGAAAGTAATAATATGAGAGATAAGATTTGTGAGAAAAGTGAAGTAGAAAAGCAAGTAAAAGAGTCTGAGTTAGGTAATTGAAAGTAATAATAGAAAATGAGAAAGAGAGATAAGATTTGTGAGAAAAGTGAAATAGAAAAGCAAGTAAAAGAGTCTGAGTTAGGTAATTGAAAGTAATAATAGAAAATGAGAAAGAGAGATAAGATTTGTGAGAAAAGTGAAGTGGAAAAGTAAGTAAAAGAGTCTGAGTTAGGTAATTGAAAGTAATAATAGAAAATGAGAAAGAGAGATAAGATTTGTGAGAAAAGTGAAATAGAAAAGCAAGTAAAAGAGTCTGAGTGAGGTAATTGAAAGTAATAATAGAAAATGAGAAAGAGAGATAAGATTTGTGAGAAAAGTGAAATAGAAAAGCAAGTAAAAGAGTCTGAGTTAGGTAATTGAAAGTAATAATAGAAAATGAGAAAGAGAGATAAGATTTGTGAGAAAAGTGAAATAGAAAAGCAAGTAAAAGAGTCTGAGTTAGGTAATTGAAAGTAATAATATGAGAGATAAGATTTGTGAGAAAAGTGAAGTAGAAAAGCAAGTAAAAGAGTCTAAGTGAGGTAATTGAAAGTAATAATAGAAAATTAGAAAGAGAGATAAGATTTGTGAGAAAAGTGAAGTGGAAAAGCAAGTAAAAGAGTCTGAGTTAGGTAATTGAAAGTAATAATAGAAAATGAGAAAGAGAGATAAGATTTGTGAGAAAAGTGAAGCAGAAAAGCAAGTAAAAGAGTCTGAGTTAGGTAATTGAAAGTAATAATAGAAAATTAGAAAGAGAGATAAGATTTGTGAGAAAAGTGAAGTGGAAAAGTAAGTAAAAGAGTCTGAGTTAGGTAATTGAAAGTAATAATAGAAAATGAGAAAGAGAGATAAGATTTGTGAGAAAAGTGAAATAGAAAAGCAAGTAAAAGAGTCTGAGTTAGGTAATTGAAAGTAATAATATGAGAGATAAGATTTGTGAGAAAAGTGAAGTAGAAAAGCAAGTAAAAGAGTCTAAGTGAGGGTAATTGAAAGTAATAATAGAAAATTAGAAAGAGAGATAAGATTTGTGAGAAAAGTGAAGTGGAAAAGCAAGTAAAAGAGTCTGAGTTAGGTAATTGAAAGTAATAATAGAAAATGAGAAAGAGAGATAAGATTTGTGAGAAAAGTGAAATAGAAAAGCAAGTAAAATAGTCCGAGTTAGGTAATTGAAAGTAATAATAGAAAATGAGAAAGACAGATAAGATTTGTGAGAAAAGTGAAATAGAAAAGCAAGTAAAAGAGTCTGAGTTAGGTAATTGAAAGTAATAATAGAAAATGAGAAAGAGAGATAAGATTTGTGAGAAAAGTGAAGTGGAAAAGCAAGTAAAAGAGTCTGAGTTAGGTAATTGAAAGTAATAATAGAAAATTAGAAAGAGAGATAAGATTTGTGAGAAAAGTGAAGTAGAAAAGCAAGTAAAATAGTCTGAGTTAGGTAATTGAAAGTAATAATAGAAAATGAGAAAGAGAGATAAGATTTGTGAGAAAAGTGAAATAGAAAAGCAAGTAAAAGAGTCTGAGTGAGGTAATTGAAAGTAATAATATGAGAGATAAGATTTGTGAGAAAAGTGAAGTAGAAAAGCAAGTAAAAGAGTCTAAGTGAGGTAATTGAAAGTAATAATAGAAAATGAGAAAGAGAGATAAGATTTGTGAGAAAAGTGAAGTGGAAAAGTAAGTAAAAGAGTCTGAGTTAGGTAATTGAAAGTAATAATAGAAAATGAGAAAGAGAGATAAGATTTGTGAGAAAAGTGAAATAGAAAAGCAAGTAAAAGAGTCTGAGTTAGGTAATTGAAAGTAATAATATGAGAGATAAGATTTGTGAGAAAAGTGAAGTAGAAAAGCAAGTAAAAGAGTCTAAGTGAGGTAATTGAAAGTAATAATAGAAAATTAGAAAGAGAGATAAGATTTGTGAGAAAAGTGAAGTGAAAAGCAAGTAAAAGAGTCTGAGTTAGGTAATTGAAAGTAATAATAGAAAATGAGAAAGACAGATAAGATTTGTGAGAAAAGTGAAGCAGAAAAGCAAGTAAAAGAGTCTGAGTTAGGTAATTGAAAGTAATAATAGAAAATGAGAAAGAGAGATAAGATTTGTGAGAAAAGTGAAATAGAAAAGCAAGTAAAAGAGTCTGAGTTAGGTAATTGAAAGTAATAATAGAAAATGAGAAAGAGAGATAAGATTTGTGAGAAAAGTGAAATAGAAAAGCAAGTAAAAGAGTCTGAGTTAGGTAATTGAAAGTAATAATATGAGAGATAAGATTTGTGAGAAAAGTGAAGTAGAAAAGCAAGTAAAAGAGTCTGAGTTAGGTAATTGAAAGTAATAATAGAAAATGAGAAAGAGAGATAAGATTTGTGAGAAAAGTGAAATAGAAAAGCAAGTAAAAGAGTCTGAGTTAGGTAATTGAAAGTAATAATATGAGAGATAAGATTTGTGAGAAAAGTGAAGTAGAAAAGCAAGTAAAAGAGTCTAAGTGAGGTAATTGAAAGTAATAATAGAAAATTAGAAAGAGAGATAAGATTTGTGAGAAAAGTGAAGTGAAAAGCAAGTAAAAGAGTCTGAGTTAGGTAATTGAAAGTAATAATAGAAAATGAGAAAGAGAGATAAGATTTGTGAGAAAAGTGAAGCAGAAAAGCAAGTAAAAGAGTCCTGAGTTAGGTAATTGAAAGTAATAATAGAAAATGAGAAAGAGAGATAAGATTTGTGAGAAAAGTGAAGTGGAAAAGTAAGTAAAAGAGTCTGAGTTAGGTAATTGAAAGTAATAATAGAAAATGAGAAAGAGAGATAAGATTTGTGAGAAAAGTGAAATAGAAAAGCAAGTAAAAGAGTCTGAGTTAGGTAATTGAAAGTAATAATATGAGAGATAAGATTTGTGAGAAAAGTGAAGTGGAAAAGCAAGTAAAAGAGTCTGAGTTAGGTAATTGAAAAGTAATAATAGAAAATGAGAAAGAGAGATAAGATTTGTGAGAAAAGTGAAATAGAAAAGCAAGTAAAAGAGTCTGAGTGAGGTAATTGAAAGTAATAATAGAAAATTAGAAAGAGAGATAAGATTTGTGAGAAAAGTGAAATAGAAAAGCAAGTAAAAGAGTCTGAGTTAGGTAATTGAAAGTAATAATAGAAAATGAGAAAGAGAGATAAGATTTGTGAGAAAAGTGAAGCAGAAAAGCAAGTAAAAGAGTCTGAGTTAGGTAATTGAAAGTAATAATAGAAAATGAGAAAGAGAGATAAGATTTGTGAGAAAAGTGAAGTGGAAAAGTAAGTAAAAGAGTCTGAGTTAGGTAATTGAAAGTAATAATAGAAAATGAGAAAGAGAGATAAGATTTGTGAGAAAAGTGAAGTAGAAAAGCAAGTAAAAGAGTCTGAGTTCGGTAATTGAAAGTAATAATATGAGAGATAAGATTTGTGAGAAAAGTGAAGTAGAAAAGCAAGTAAAAGAGTCTGAGTTAGGTAATTGAAAGTAATAATAGAAAATGAGAAAGAGAGATAAGATTTGTGAGAAAAGTGAAATAGAAAAGCAAGTAAAAGAGTCTGAGTTAGGTAATTGAAAGTAATAATAGAAAATGAGAAAGAGAGATAAGATTTGTGAGAAAAGTGAAGTGGAAAAGTAAGTAAAAGAGTCTGAGTTAGGTAATTGAAAGTAATAATAGAAAATGAGAAAGAGAGATAAGATTTGTGAGAAAAGTGAAATAGAAAAGCAAGTAAAAGAGTCTGAGTGAGGTAATTGAAAGTAATAATAGAAAATGAGAAAGAGAGATAAGATTTGTGAGAAAAGTGAAATAGAAAAGCAAGTAAAAGAGTCTGAGTTAGGTAATTGAAAGTAATAATAGAAAATGAGAAAGAGAGATAAGATTTGTGAGAAAAGTGAAATAGAAAAGCAAGTAAAAGAGTCTGAGTTAGGTAATTGAAAGTAATAATATGAGAGATAAGATTTGTGAGAAAAGTGAAGTAGAAAAGCAAGTAAAAGAGTCTAAGTGAGGTAATTGAAAGTAATAATAGAAAATTAGAAAGAGAGATAAGATTTGTGAGAAAAGTGAAGTGGAAAAGCAAGTAAAAGAGTCTGAGTTAGGTAATTGAAAGTAATAATAGAAAATGAGAAAGAGAGATAAGATTTGTGAGAAAAGTGAAGCAGAAAAGCAAGTAAAAGAGTCTGAGTTAGGTAATTGAAAGTAATAATAGAAAATTAGAAAGAGAGATAAGATTTGTGAGAAAAGTGAAGTGGAAAAGTAAGTAAAAGAGTCTGAGTTAGGTAATTGAAAGTAATAATAGAAAATGAGAAAGAGAGATAAGATTTGTGAGAAAAGTGAAATAGAAAAGCAAGTAAAAGAGTCTGAGTTAGGTAATTGAAAGTAATAATATGAGAGATAAGATTTGTGAGAAAAGTGAAGTAGAAAAGCAAGTAAAAGAGTCTAAGTGAGGTAATTGAAAGTAATAATAGAAAATTAGAAAGAGAGATAAGATTTGTGAGAAAAGTGAAGTGGAAAAGCAAGTAAAAGAGTCTGAGTTAGGTAATTGAAAGTAATAATAGAAAATGAGAAAGAGAGATAAGATTTGTGAGAAAAGTGAAATAGAAAAGCAAGTAAAATAGTCCGAGTTAGGTAATTGAAAGTAATAATAGAAAATGAGAAAGACAGATAAGATTTGTGAGGAAAAGTGAAATAGAAAAGCAAGTAAAAGAGTCTGAGTTAGGTAATTGAAAGTAATAATAGAAAATGAGAAAGAGAGATAAGATTTGTGAGAAAAGTGAAGTGGAAAAGCAAGTAAAAGAGTCTGAGTTAGGTAATTGAAAGTAATAATAGAAAATTAGAAAGAGAGATAAGATTTGTGAGAAAAGTGAAGTAGAAAAGCAAGTAAAATAGTCTGAGTTAGGTAATTGAAAGTAATAATAGAAAATGAGAAAGAGAGATAAGATTTGTGAGAAAAGTGAAATAGAAAAGCAAGTAAAAGAGTCTGAGTTCGGTAATTGAAAGTAATAATATGAGAGATAAGATTTGTGAGAAAATTGAAGTAGAAAAGCAAGTAAAAGAGTCTGAGTTCGGTAATTGAAAGTAATAATATGAGAGATAAGATTTGTGAGAAAAGTGAAGTGAAAAAGTAAGTAAAAGAGTCTGAGTTAGGTAATTGAAAGTAATAATAGAAAATGAGAAAGAGAGATAAGATTTGTGAGAAAAGTGAAGTGGAAAAGTAAGTAAAAGAGTCTGAGTTAGGTAATTGAAAGTAATAATAGAAAATGAGAAAGAGAGATAAGATTTGTGAGAAAAGTGAAGTAGAAAAGCAAGTAAAAGAGTCTGAGTTAGGTAATTGAAGTAATAATAGAAAATGAGAAAGAGAGATGAGATTTGTGAGAAAAGTGAAGCAGAAAAGCAAGTAAAAGAGTCTGAGTTAGGTAATTGAAAGTAATAATAGAAAATGAGAAAGAGAGATAAGATTTGTGAGAAAAGTGAAGTGGAAAAGTAAGTAAAAGAGTCTGAGTTCGGTAATTGAAAGTAATAATAGAAAATGAGAAAGAGAGATAAGATTTGTGAGAAAAGTGAAGTAGAAAAGCAAGTAAAAGAGTCTGAGTTCGGTAATTGAAAGTAATAATATGAGAGATAAGATTTGTGAGAAAAGTGAAGTAGAAAAGCAAGTAAAAGAGTCTGAGTTAGGTAATTGAAAGTAATAATAGAAAATGAGAAAGAGAGATAAGATTTGTGAGAAAAGTGAAATAGAAAAGCAAGTAAAAGAGTCTGAGTTAGGTAATTGAAAGTAATAATAGAAAATGAGAAAGAGAGATAAGATTTGTGAGAAAAGTGAAGTGGAAAAGTAAGTAAAAGAGTCTGAGTTAGGTAATTGAAAGTAATAATAGAAAATGAGAAAGAGAGATAAGATTTGTGAGAAAAGTGAAATAGAAAAGCAAGTAAAAGAGTCTGAGTGAGGTAATTGAAAGTAATAATAGAAAATGAGAAAGAGAGATAAGATTTGTGAGAAAAGTGAAATAGAAAAGCAAGTAAAAGAGTCTGAGTTAGGTAATTGAAAGTAATAATAGAAAATGAGAAAGAGAGATAAGATTTGTGAGAAAAGTGAAATAGAAAAGCAAGTAAAAGAGTCTGAGTTAGGTAATTGAAAGTAATAATAGAAAATGAGAAAGAGAGATAAGATTTGTGAGAAAAGTGAAGTGGAAAAGTAAGTAAAAGAGTCTGAGTTAGGTAATTGAAAGTAATAATAGAAAATGAGAAAGAGAGATAAGATTTGTGAGAAAAGTGAAATAGAAAAGCAAGTAAAAGAGTCTGAGTTAGGTAATTGAAAGTAATAATATGAGAGATAAGATTTGTGAGAAAAGTGAAGTAGAAAAGCAAGTAAAAGAGTCTAAGTGAGGTAATTGAAAGTAATAATAGAAAAATTAGAAAGAGAGATAAGATTTGTGAGAAAAGTGAAGTGGAAAAGCAAGTAAAAGAGTCTGAGTTAGGTAATTGAAAGTAATAATAGAAAATGAGAAAGAGAGATAAGATTTGTGAGAAAAGTGAAGCAGAAAAGCAAGTAAAAGAGTCTGAGTTAGGTAATTGAAAGTAATAATAGAAAATTAGAAAGAGAGATAAGATTTGTGAGAAAAGTGAAGTGGAAAAGTAAGTAAAAGAGTCTGAGTTAGGTAATTGAAAGTAATAATAGAAATGAGAAAGAGAGATAAGATTTGTGAGAAAAGTGAAATAGAAAAGCAAGTAAAAGAGTCTGAGTTAGGTAATTGAAAGTAATAATATGAGAGATAAGATTTGTGAGAAAAGTGAAGTAGAAAAGCAAGTAAAAGAGTCTAAGTGAGGTAATTGAAAGTAATAATAGAAAATTAGAAAGAGAGATAAGATTTGTGAGAAAAGTGAAGTGGAAAAGCAAGTAAAAGAGTCTGAGTTAGGTAATTGAAAGTAATAATAGAAAATGAGAAAGAGAGATAAGATTTGTGAGAAAAGTGAAATAGAAAAGCAAGTAAAATAGTCTGAGTTAGGTAATTGAAAGTAATAATAGAAAATGAGAAAGAGAGATAAGATTTGTGAGAAAAGTGAAATAGAAAAGCAAGTAAAAGAGTCTGAGTTAGGTAATTGAAAGTAATAATAGAAAATTAGAAAGAGAGATAAGATTTGTGAGAAAAGTGAAGTGGAAAAGCAAGTAAAAGAGTCTGAGTTAGGTAATTGAAAGTAATAATAGAAAATTAGAAAGAGAGATAAGATTTGTGAGAAAAGTGAAGTAGAAAAGCAAGTAAAATAGTCTGAGTTAGGTAATTGAAAGTAATAATAGAAAATGAGAAAGAGAGATAAGATTTGTGAGAAAAGTGAAATAGAAAAGCAAGTAAAAGAGTCTGAGTTCGGTAATTGAAAGTAATAATATGAGAGATAAGATTTGTGAGAAAAGTGAAGTAGAAAAGCAAGTAAAAGAGTCTGAGTTCGGTAATTGAAAGTAATAATATGAGAGATAAGATTTGTGAGAAAAGTGAAGTGAAAAAGTAAGTAAAAGAGTCTGAGTTAGGTAATTGAAAGTAATAATAGAAAATGAGAAAGAGAGATAAGATTTGTGAGAAAAGTGAAGTGGAAAAGTAAGTAAAAGAGTCTGAGTTAGGTAATTGAAAGTAATAATATGAGAGATAAGATTTGTGAGAAAAGTGAAGTAGAAAAGCAAGTAAAAGAGTCTGAGTGAGGTAATTGAAAGTAATAATAGAAAATTAGAAAGAGAGATAAGATTTGTGAGAAAAGTGAAGTGGAAAAGCAAGTAAAAGAGTCTGAGTGAGGTAATTGAAAGTAATAATAGAAAATGAGAAAGAGAGATAAGATTTGTGAGAAAAGTGAAGTGAAAAGCAAGTAAAAGAGTCTGAGTTAGGTAATTGAAAGTAATAATAGAAAATGAGAAAGAGAGATAAGATTTGTGAGAAAAGTGAAGCAGAAAAGCAAGTAAAAGAGTCTGAGTTAGGTAATTGAAAGTAATAATAGAAAATGAGAAAGAGAGATAAGATTTGTGAGAAAAGTGAAGTGGAAAAGTAAGTAAAAGAGTCTGAGTTAGGTAATTGAAAGTAATAATAGAAAATGAGAAAGAGAGATAAGATTTGTGAGAAAAGTGAAATAGAAAAGCAAGTAAAAGAGTCTGAGTTAGGTAATTGAAAGTAATAATATGAGAGATAAGATTTGTGAGAAAAGTGAAGTAGAAAAGCAAGTAAAAGAGTCTGAGTTAGGTAATTGAAAGTAATAATAGAAAATTAGAAAGAGAGATAAGATTTGTGAGAAAAGTGAAGTGGAAAAGTAAGTAAAAGAGTCTGAGTTAGGTAATTGAAAGTAATAATAGAAAATGAGAAAGAGAGATAAGATTTGTGAGAAAAGTGAAGTAGAAAAGCAAGTAAAAGAGTCTGAGTGAGGTAATTGAAAGTAATAATAGGAAAATGAGAAAGAGAGATAAGATTTGTGAGAAAAGTGAAGCAGAAAAGCAAGTAAAAGAGTCTGAGTTAGGTAATTGAAAGTAATAATAGAAAATGAGAAAGAGAGATAAGATTTGTGAGAAAAGTGAAGTGGAAAAGTAAGTAAAAGAGTCTGAGTTAGGTAATTGAAAGTAATAATATGAGAGATAAGATTTGTGAGAAAAGTGAAGTAGAAAAGCAAGTAAAAGAGTCTGAGTTAGGTAATTGAAAGTAATAATAGAAAATTAGAAAGAGAGATAAGATTTGTGAGAAAAGTGAAGTGGAAAAGTAAGTAAAAGAGTCTGAGTTAGGTAATTGAAAGTAATAATAGAAAATTAGAAAGAGAGATAAGATTTGTGAGAAAAGTGAAGTGGAAAAGCAAGTAAAGAGTCTGAGTTAGGTAATTGAAAGTAATAATAGAAAATGAGAAAGAGAGATAAGATTTGTGAGAAAAGTGAAGTAGAAAAGCAAGTAAAAGAGTCTGAGTTAGGTAATTGAAAGTAATAATATGAGAGATAAGATTTGTGAGAAAAGTGAAGTAGAAAAGCAAGTAAAAGAGTCTAAGTGAGGTAATTGAAAGTAATAATAGAAAATTAGAAAGAGAGATAAGATTTGTGAGAAAAGTGAAGTGGAAAAGCAAGTAAAATAGTCCGAGTTAGGTAATTGAAAGTAATAATAGAAAATGAGAAAGAGAGATAAGATTTGTGAGAAAAGTGAAGTGGAAAAGTAAGTAAAAGAGTCTGAGTTAGGTAATTGAAAGTAATAATAGAAAATGAGAAAGAGAGATGAGATTTGTGAGAAAAGTGAAGTAGAAAAGCAAGTAAAAGAGTCTGAGTTAGGTAATTGAAAGTAATAATAGAAAATGAGAAAGAGAGATGAGATTTGTGAGAAAAGTGAAGTAGAAAAGCAAGTAAAAGAGTCTGAGTTAGGTAATTGAAAGTAATAATAGAAAATTAGAAAGAGAGATAAGATTTGTGAGAAAAGTGAAGTGGAAAAGTAAGTAAAAGAGTCTGAGTTAGGTAATTGAAAGTAATAATAGAAAATGAGAAAGAGAGATAAGATTTGTGAGAAAAGTGAAGTGGAAAAGCAAGTAAAAGAGTCTGAGTTAGGTAATTGAAAGTAATAATAGAAAATGAGAAAGAGAGATAAGATTTGTGAGAAAAGTGAAATAGAAAAGCAAGTAAAAGAGTCTGAGTTAGGTAATTGAAAGTAATAATATGAGAGATAAGATTTGTGAGAAAAGTGAAGTGGAAAAGCAAGTAAAAGAGTCTGAGTTAGGTAATTGAAAGTAATAATATGAGAGATAAGATTTGTGAGAAAAGTGAAGTAGAAAAGCAAGTAAAAAGAGTCTGAGTTCGGAAATTGAAAGTAATAATATGAGAGATAAGATTTGTGAGAAAATTGAAGTAGAAAAGCAAGTAAAAGAGTCTGAGTTCGGTAATTGAAAGTAATAATATGAGAGATAAGATTTGTGAGAAAAGTGAAGTGGAAAAGTAAGTAAAAGAGTCTGAGTTAGGTAATTGAAAGTAATAATAGAAAATGAGAAAGAGAGATAAGATTTGTGAGAAAAGTGAAGTGGAAAAGTAAGTAAAAGAGTCTGAGTTAGGTAATTGAAAGTAATAATAGAAAATGAGAAAGAGAGATAAGATTTGTGAGAAAAGTGAAATAGAAAAGCAAGTAAAAGAGTCTGAGTGAGGTAATTGAAAGTAATAATAGAAAATGAGAAAGAGAGATAAGATTTGTGAGAAAAGTGAAATAGAAAAGCAAGTAAAAGAGTCTGAGTTAGGTAATTGAAAGTAATAATAGAAAATGAGAAAGAGAGATAAGATTTGTGAGAAAAGTGAAATAGAAAAGCAAGTAAAAGAGTCTGAGTTCGGTAATTGAAAGTAATAATATGAGAGATAAGATTTGTGAGAAAAGTGAAGCAGAAAAGCAAGTAAAAGAGTCTGAGTTAGGTAATTGAAAGTAATAATAGAAAATGAGAAAGAGAGATAAGATTTGTGAGAAAAGTGAAATAGAAAAGCAAGTAAAAGAGTCTGAGTTCGGTAATTGAAAGTAATAATATGAGAGATAAGATTTGTGAGAAAAGTGAAGTAGAAAAGCAAGTAAAAGAGTCTGAGTTCGGTAATTGAAAGTAATAATATGAGAGATAAGATTTGTGAGAAAATTGAAGTAGAA
>CAMPDV010002350.1:0-65749 GCA_946699065.1 Loxodes magnus
TAATAACTCTTATCAAAGCTTCAACACTAAAAATTAAATTACTCTTCTTTTCTTACTTTTCTTCTTCACTTTATTTTTCAAACTAACTACTTTTAATAACCTTATCAAAGCTTAAACACTTAAAAACTTAAATTACTCTTCTTTTCTTACTTTTCTTCTTCACTTTACTTTTCAAACTAACTACTCTTAATAACTCTTATCAAAGCTTCAACACTAAAAATTAAATTACTCTTCTTTTCTTACTTTTCTTCTTCACTTTACTTTTCAAACTAACTACTCTTTATTACTCTTATCAAAGCTTAAACACTTAAAAACTAAATTACTCTTCTTTTCTACTTTTCTTCTTCACTTTACTTTTCAAACTAACCACTCTTAATAACTCTTATCAAAGCTTAAACACTTAAAAACTAAATTACTCTTTTTTTCTCACTTTTCTTCTTCACTTTACTTTAAAACTAACTACTCTTTATTACTCTTATCAAAGCTTTAACACTTAAAAACTGAAATTACTCTTCTTTTCTTACTTTTCTTCTTTACTTTACTTTTCAAACTTACTACTCTTAATAACTCTTATCTTATCAAAGCTTACAAACTTTAAAACTAAATTACTCTTCTTTTCTTACTTTTCTTCTTCACTTTACTTTTCAAACTTACTACTCTTTATAACTATTATCAAAGCTTAAACACTTATAAACTAAATTACTCTTCTTTTCTACTTTTCTTCTTCACTTTACTTTTCAAACTTACTACTCTTAATAACTCTTATCTTATCAAAGCTTAAACACTTAAAAACTAAATTACTCTTCTTTTCTTACTTTTCTTCTTCACTTTACTTTTAAAACTAACTACTCTTTATTACTCTTATCAAAGCTTACAAACTTTAAAACTTAAATTACTCTTCTTTTCTTACTTTTCTTCTTCACTTTACTTTTCAAACTAACCACTCTTAATAAATCTTATCTTATCAAAGCTTAAACACATAAAAACTAAATTACTCTTCTTTTCTTACTTTTCTTCTTCACTTTACTTTTCAAACTTACTACTCTTAATAACTCTTATCTTATCAAAGCTTACAAACTTTAAAACTAAATTACTCTTCTTTTCTTACTTTTCTTCTTCACTTTACTTTTCAAACTTACTACTCTTAATAACTCTTATCTTATCAAAGCTTAAACACTTAAAAACTAAATTACTCTTCTTTTCTTACTTTTCTTCTTCACTTTACTTTTCAAACTAACTACTCTTTATTACTCTTATCAAAGCTTAAACACTTAAAAACTAAATTACTCTTCTTTTCTTACTTTTCTTCTTCACTTAGCTTTTAAAACTAACTACTCTTAATAACTTTTATCAAAGCTTCAACACTTAAAAACTAAATTACTCTTCTTTTCTACTTTTCTTCTTCACTTTACTTTTCAAACTTACTACTCTCAATAACTCTTATCTTATCAAAGCTTAAACACTTAAAAACAAAATTACTCTTCTTTTCTTACTTTTCTTCTTCACTTTACTTTTCAAACTTACTGATCTTAATAACTCTTATCTTATCAAAGCTTAAACACTTAAAAACTGAAATTACTCTTCTTTTCTTACTTTTCTTCTTCACTTTACTTTTCAAACTTACTACTCTTAATAACTCTTATCTTATCAAAGCTTACAAACTTGAAAACTAAATTACTCTTCTTTTCTTACTTTTCTTCTTCACTTTACTTTTCAAACTTACTACTCTTTCTAACTTTTATCAAAGCTTAAACACTTAAAAACAAAATTACTCTTCTTTTCTTACTTTTCTTCTTCACTTTACTTTTCAAACTTACTGATCTTAATAACTCTTATCTTATCAAAGCTTAAACACATAAAAACTAAATTACTCTTCTTTTCTTACTTTTCTTCTTCACTTTACTTTTCAAACTAACCACTCTTAATAACTCTTATCTTATCAAAGCTTAAACACATAAAAACTAAATTACTCTTCTTTTCTTACTTTTCTTCTTCACTTTACTTTTCAAACTTACTACTCTTTATAACTCTTATCTTATCAAAGCTTAAACACTTAAAAACTAAATTACTCTTCTTTTCTTACTTTTCTTCTTCACTTTACTTTTAAAACTAACTACTCTTTATTACTCTTATCAAAGCTTCAACACTTAAAAACTGAAATTACTCTTCTTTTCTTACTTTTCTTCTTCACTTTACTTTTCAAACTTACTACTCTTAATAACTCTTATCTTATCAAAGCTTACAAACTTGAAAACTAAAATACTCTTCTTTTCTTACTTTTCTTCTTCACTTTACTTTTCAAACTTACTACTCTTTATAACTATTATCAAAGCTTACATACTTAAAAATTTAAATTACTCTTCTTTTCTACTTTTCTTCTTCACTTTATTTTTCAAACTAACTACTACTTATAACTCTTTTCTTATCAAAGCTTACAAACTTGAAAACTAAAATACTCTTCTTTTCTTACTTTTCTTCTTTACTTTACTTTTCGAACTAACCACTCTTAATAACTCTTATCTTATCAAAGCTTACAAACTTAAAAACTAAATTAAACTTCTTTTCTACTTTTCTTCTTCCCTTTACTTTTCAAACCAACTACTCTTAATAACTCTTTTCATATCAAAGCTTACATACTTTAAAATTTAAATTACTCTTCTTTTCTACTTTTCTTCTTCACTTTATTTTTCAAATTAACCACTCTTCATAAATCTTATCTTATCAAAGCTTACAAACTTGAAAACTAAATTACTCTTCTTTTCTTACTTTTCTTCTTCACTTTACTTTTAAAACTAACTACTCTTAATAACTATTATCAAAGCTTAAACACTTAAAAACTAAATTACTCTTCTTTTCTACTTTTCTTCTTCACTTTACTTTTTAAACTTACTACTCTTTCTAACTTTTATCAAAGCTTAAACACTTAAAAACAAAATTACTCTTCTTTTCTTACTTTTCTTCTTCACTTTACTTTTCAAACTAACCACTCTTAATAACTCTTATCTTATCAAAGCTTAAACACATAAAAACTAAATTACTCTTCTTTTCTTACTTTTCTTCTTCACTTTACTTTTCAAACTTACTACTCTTTATAACTCTTATCTTATCAAAGCTTAAACACTTAAAAACTAAATTACTCTTCTTTTCTTACTTTTCTTCTTCACTTTACTTTTCAAACTTACTACTCTTAATAACTCTTATCTTATCAAAGCTTACAAACTTTAAAACTAAATTACTCTTCTTTTCTTACTTTTCTTCTTCACTTTACTTTTCAAACTTACTACTCTTTATAACTATTATCTTATCAAAGCTTAAACACTTAAAAACTAAATTACTCTTCTTTTCTTACTTTTCTTCTTCACTTTACTTTTCAAACTAACCACTCTTAATAACTCTTATCTTATCAAAGCTTACAAACTTGAAAACTAAATTACTCTTCTTTTCTTACTTTTCTTCTTCACTTAGCTTTTAAAACTAACTACTCTTAATAACTTTTATCAAAGCTTCAACACTTAAAAACTTAAATTACTCTTCTTTTCTTACTTTTCTTCTTCACTTTATTTTTCAAACTAACTACTTTTAATAACCTTATCAAAGCTTCAACACTAAAAATTAAATTACTCTTCTTTTCTTACTTTTCTTCTTCACTTTACTTTTAAAACTAACTACTTTTAATAACCTTATCAAAGCTTAAACACTTAAAAACTAAATTACTCTTCTTTTCTACTTTTCTTCTTCACTTTACTTTTCAAACTTACTACTCTTTCTAACTTTTATCAAAGCTTAAACACTTAAAAACAAAATTACTCTTCTTTTCTTACTTTTCTTCTTCACTTTACTTTTCAAACTTACTACTCTTAATAACTCTTATCTTATCAAAGCTTAAACACTTAAAAACTAAATTACTCTTATTTTCTTACTTTTCTTCTTCACTTTACTTTTCAAACTAACCACTCTTAATAACTCTTATCTTATCAAAGCTTAAACACATAAAAACTAAATTACTCTTCTTTTCTTACTTTTCTTCTTCACTTTACTTTTCAAACTAACTACTCTTTATAACTCTTATCTTATCAAAGCTTAAACACTTAAAAACTAAATTACTCTTCTTTTCTTACTTTTCTTCTTCACTTTACTTTTCAAACTTACTACTCTTAATAACTCTTATCTTATCAAAGCTTACAAACTTTAAAACTAAATTACTCTTCTTTTCTTACTTTTCTTCTTCACTTTACTTTTCAAACTTACTACTCTTAATAACTCTTATCTTATCAAAGCTTACAAACTTAAAAACTAAATTACTCTTCTTTTCTTACTTTTCTTCTTCACTTTACTTTTCAAACTTACTACTCTTAATAACTCTTATCTTATCAAAGCTTAAACACTTAAAAACTTAAATTACTCTTCTTTTCTTACTTTTCTTCTTCACTTAGCTTTTAAAACTAACTACTCTTAATAACTTTTATCAAAGCTTGAACACTTAAAAACTTAAATTACTCTTCTTTTCATACTTTTCTTCTTCACTTTACTTTTCAAACTTACTACTCTTAATAACTCTTATCTTATCAAAGCTTAAACACTTAAAAACTTAAATTACTCTTCTTTTCTTACTTTTCTTCTTCACTTTACTTTTAAAACTAACTACTCTTTATTACTCTTATCAAAGCTTAAACACTTAAAAACTAAATTACTCTTCTTTTCTTACTTTTCTTCTTCACTTAGCTTTTAAAACTAACTACTCTTAATAACTTTTATCAAAGCTTACAAACTTAAAAACTTAAATTACTCTTCTTTTCTTACTTTTCTTCTTCACTTTATTTTTCAAACTAACTACTTTTAATAACCTTATCAAAACTTCAACACTAAAAATTAAATTACTCTTCTTTTCTTACTTTTATTCTTCACTTTACTTTTAAAACTAACTACTCTTTATTACTCTTATCAAAGCTTAAACACTTAAAAACTAAATTACTCTTCTTTTCTACTTTTCTTCTTCACTTTACTTTTCAAACTTACTACTCTTTCTAACTTTTATCAAAGCTTACAACTTAAAAACTAAATTACTCTTCTTTTCTTACTTTTCTTCTTCACTTTACTTTTCAAACTAACCACTCTTAATAACTCTTATCTTATCAAAGCTTAAACACATAAAAACTAAATTACTCTTCTTTTCTTACTTTTCTTCTTCACTTTACTTTTCAAACTTACTACTCTTAATAACTCTTATCTTATCAAAGCTTACAAACTTGAAAACTAAAATACTCTTCTTTTCTTACTTTTCTTCTTCACTTTACTTTTCAAACTTACTACTCTTTATAACTATTATCAAAGCTTACATACTTAAAAATTTAAATTACTCTTCTTTTCTACTTTTCTTTTTCACTTTATTTTTCAAACTAACTACTACTTATGCTCTTATCATTTCAAAGCTTACAAACTTGAAAACTAAATTAAACTTCTTTTCTTACTTTTCTTCTTCCCTTTACTTTTCAAACCAACTACTCTTAATAACTCTTATCATATCAAAGCTTACATACTTTAAAATTTAAATTACTCTTCTTTTCTTACTTTTCTTCTTCACTTTACTTTTCAAATTAACCACTCTTCATAAATCTTATCTTATCAAAGCTTACAACTTAAAAACTAAATTACTCTTCTTTTCTTACTTTTCTTCTTCACTTTACTTTTAAAACTAACTACTCTTTATTACTCTTATCAAAGCTTAAACACTTAAAAACTTAAATTACTCTTCTTTTCTTACTTTTCTTCTTCACTTTACTTTTCAAACTAACTACTCTTAATAACTCTTATCAAAGCTTCAACACTAAAAATTAAATTACTCTTCTTTTCTTACTTTTCTTCTTCACTTTACTTTTCAAACTAACTACTCTTTATTACTCTTATCAAAGCTTAAACACTTAAAAACTTAATTACTCTTCTTTTCTACTTTTCTTCTTCACTTTACTTTTCAAACTAACCACTCTTAATAACTCTTATCAAAGCTTGAACACTTAAAAACTTAAATTACTCTTCTTTTCATACTTTTCTTCTTCACTTTACTTTTCAAACTTACTACTCTTAATAACTCTTATCTTATCAAAGCTTAAACACTTAAAAACTAAATTACTCTTTTTTTCTCACTTTTCTTCTTCACTTTACTTTTAAAACTAACTACTCTTTATTACTCTTATCAAAGCTTAAACACTTAAAAACTAAATTACTCTTCTTTTCTTACTTTTCTTTTTCACTTTATTTTTCAAACTAACACTACTTATGCTCTTATCATTTCAAAGCTTACAAACTTGAAAACTAAATTAAACTTCTTTTCTTACTTTTCTTCTTCACTTTACTTTTCAAACTTACTACTCTTTATAACTATTATCAAAGCTTACATACTTAAAAATTTAAATTACTCTTCTTTTCTACTTTTCTTCTTCACTTTATTTTTCAAACTAACTACTACTTATAACTCTTATCTTATCAAAGCTTAAACACTTAAAAACTAAATTACTCTTCTTTTCTTACTTTTCTTCTTCACTTTACTTTTCAAACTAACTACTCTTAATGACTCTTATCTTATCAAAGCTTAAACACTTAAAAACTTAAATTACTCTTCTTTTCTTACTTTTCTTCTTCACTTTACTTTTAAAACTAACTACTCTTTATTACTCTTATCAAAGCTTACAAACTTTAAAACTAAATTACTCTTCTTTTCTTACTTTTCTTCTTCACTTTACTTTTCAAACTTACTACTCTTAATAACTCTTATCTTATCAAAGCTTACAAACTTTAAAACTAAATTACTCTTCTTTTCTTACTTTTCTTCTTCACTTTACTTTTCAAACTTACTACTCTTTATAACTATTATCAAAGCTTAAACACTTATAAACTAAATTACTCTTATTTTCTTACTTTTCTTCTTCACTTTACTTTTCAAACTAACCACTCTTAATAACTCTTATCTTATCAAAGCTTAAACACATAAAAACTAAATTACTCTTCTTTTCTTACTTTTCTTCTTCACTTTACTTTTCAAACTAACCACTCTTAATAACTCTTATCTTATCAAAGCTTAAACACATAAAAACTAAATTACTCTTCTTTTCTTACTTTTCTTCTTCACTTTACTTTTCAAACTAACTACTCTTTATAACTCTTATCTTATCAAAGCTTAAACACTTAAAAACTAAATTACTCTTCTTTTCTTACTTTTCTTCTTCACTTTACTTTTCAAACTTACTACTCTTAATAACTCTTATCTTATCAAAGCTTACAAACTTTAAAACTAAATTACTCTTCTTTTCTTACTTTTCTTCTTCACTTTACTTTTCAAACTAACTACTCTTTATTACTCTTATCAAAGCTTAAACACTTAAAAACTTAATTACTCTTCTTTTCTTACTTTTCTTCTTCACTTTACTTTTCAAACTTACTACTCTTAATAACTCTTATCTTATCAAAGCTTAAACACTTAAAAACTTAAATTACTCTTATTTTCTTACTTTTCTTCTTCACTTTACTTTTAAAACTAACTACTCTTTATTACTCTTATCAAAGCTTAAACACTTAAAAACTAAATTACTCTTCTTTTCTTACTTTTCTTCTTCACTTAGCTTTTAAAACTAACTACTCTTAATAACTTTTATCAAAGCTTAAACACTTAAAAACTTAAATTACTCTTCTTTTCTTACTTTTCTTCTTCACTTTATTTTTCAAACTAACTACTTTTAATAACCTTATCAAAACTTCAACACTAAAAATTAAATTACTCTTCTTTTCTTACTTTTATTCTTCACTTTACTTTTAAAACTAACTACTCTTTATTACTCTTATCAAAGCTTAAACACTTAAAAACTAAATTACTCTTCTTTTCTACTTTTCTTCTTCACTTTACTTTTCAAACTTACTACTCTTTCTAACTTTTATCAAAGCTTAAACACTTAAAAACAAAATTACTCTTCTTTTCTTACTTTTCTTCTTCACTTTACTTTTCAAACTTACTACTCTTTATAACTATTATCAAAGCTTACATACTTAAAAATTTAAATTACTCTTCTTTTCTACTTTTCTTTTTCACTTTATTTTTCAAACTAACTACTACTTATGCTCTTATCATTTCAAAGCTTACAAACTTGAAAACTAAATTAAACTTCTTTTCTTACTTTTCTTCTTCCCTTTACTTTTCAAACCAACTACTCTTAATAACTCTTATCATATCAAAGCTTACATACTTTAAAATTTAAATTACTCTTCTTTTCTTACTTTTCTTCTTCACTTTACTTTTCAAATTAACCACTCTTCATAAATCTTATCTTATCAAAGCTTACAACTTAAAAACTAAATTACTCTTCTTTTCTTACTTTTCTTCTTCACTTTACTTTTAAAACTAACTACTCTTTATTACTCTTATCAAAGCTTAAACACTTAAAAACTTAAATTACTCTTCTTTTCTTACTTTTCTTCTTCACTTTACTTTTCAAACTAACCACTCTTAATAACTCTTATCTTATCAAAGCTTAAACACATAAAAACTAAATTACTCTTCTTTTCTTACTTTTCTTCTTCACTTTACTTTTCAAACTTACTACTCTTAATAACTCTTATCTTATCAAAGCTTACAAACTTGAAAACTAAAATACTCTTCTTTTCTTACTTTTCTTCTTCACTTTACTTTTCAAACTTACTACTCTTTATAACTATTATCAAAGCTTACATACTTAAAAATTTAAATTACTCTTCTTTTCTACTTTTCTTTTTCACTTTATTTTTCAAACTAACTACTACTTATGCTCTTATCATTTCAAAGCTTACAAACTTGAAAACTAAATTAAACTTCTTTTCTTACTTTTCTTCTTCCCTTTACTTTTCAAACCAACTACTCTTAATAACTCTTATCATATCAAAGCTTACATACTTTAAAATTTAAATTACTCTTCTTTTCTTACTTTTCTTCTTCACTTTACTTTTCAAATTAACCACTCTTCATAAATCTTATCTTATCAAAGCTTACAACTTAAAAACTAAATTACTCTTCTTTTCTTACTTTTCTTCTTCACTTTACTTTTAAAACTAACTACTCTTTATTACTCTTATCAAAGCTTAAACACTTAAAAACTTAAATTACTCTTCTTTTCTTACTTTTCTTCTTCACTTTACTTTTCAAACTAACTACTCTTAATAACTCTTATCAAAGCTTCAACACTAAAAATTAAATTACTCTTCTTTTCTTACTTTTCTTCTTCACTTTACTTTTCAAACTAACTACTCTTTATTACTCTTATCAAAGCTTAAACACTTAAAAACTTAATTACTCTTCTTTTCTACTTTTCTTCTTCACTTTACTTTTCAAACTAACCACTCTTAATAACTCTTATCAAAGCTTGAACACTTAAAAACTTAAATTACTCTTCTTTTCATACTTTTCTTCTTCACTTTACTTTTCAAACTTACTACTCTTAATAACTCTTATCTTATCAAAGCTTAAACACTTAAAAACTAAATTACTCTTTTTTTCTCACTTTTCTTCTTCACTTTACTTTTAAAACTAACTACTCTTTATAACTCTTATCTTATCAAAGCTTAAACACTTAAAAACTAAATTACTCTTCTTTTCTTACTTTTCTTCTTTACTTTACTTTTCAAACTTACTACTCTTAATAACTCTTATCTTATCAAAGCTTACAAACTTTAAAACTAAATTACTCTTCTTTTCTTACTTTTCTTCTTCACTTTACTTTTCAAACTTACTACTCTTTATAACTATTATCAAAGCTTAAACACTTATAAACTAAATTACTCTTCTTTTCTACTTTTCTTCTTCACTTTACTTTTAAAACTTACTACTCTTAATAACTCTTATCTTATCAAAGCTTAAACACTTAAAAACTAAATTACTCTTCTTTTCTTACTTTTCTTCTTCACTTTACTTTTCAAACTAACTACTCTTAATGACTCTTATCTTATCAAAGCTTAAACACTTAAAAACTTAAATTACTCTTCTTTTCTTACTTTTCTTCTTCACTTTACTTTTAAAACTAACTACTCTTTATTACTCTTATCAAAGCTTACAAACTTTAAAACTAAATTACTCTTCTTTTCTTACTTTTCTTCTTCACTTTACTTTTCAAACTTACTACTCTTAATAACTCTTATCTTATCAAAGCTTACAAACTTTAAAACTAAATTACTCTTCTTTTCTTACTTTTCTTCTTCACTTTACTTTTCAAACTTACTACTCTTAATAACTCTTATCTTATCAAAGCTTACAAACTTTAAAACTAAATTACTCTTCTTTTCTTACTTTTCTTCTTCACTTTACTTTTCAAACTTACTACTCTTTCTAACTTTTATCAAAGCTTAAACACTTAAAAACAAAATTACTCTTCTTTTCTTACTTTTCTTCTTCACTTTACTTTTCAAACTTACTGATCTTAATAACTCTTATCTTATCAAAGCTTAAACATTTAAAAACTAAATTACTCTTCTTTTCTTACTTTTCTTCTTCACTTTACTTTTCAAACTAACCACTCTTAATAACTCTTATCTTATCAAAGCTTAAACACATAAAAACAAAATTACTCTTCTTTTCTTACTTTTCTTCTTCACTTTACTTTTCAAACTTACTGATCTTAATAACTCTTATCTTATCAAAGCTTAAACACTTAAAAACTAAATTACTCTTCTTTTCTTACTTTTCTTCTTCACTTTACTTTTAAAACTAACTACTCTTTATTACTCTTATCAAAGCTTCAACACTTAAAAACTGAAATTACTCTTCTTTTCTTACTTTTCTTCTTCACTTTACTTTTCAAACTTACTACTCTTAATAACTCTTATCTTATCAAAGCTTACAAACTTGAAAACTAAAATACTCTTCTTTTCTTACTTTTCTTCTTCACTTTACTTTTCAAACTTACTACTCTTTATAACTATTATCAAAGCTTACATACTTAAAAATTTAAATTACTCTTCTTTTCTACTTTTCTTCTTCACTTTATTTTTCAAACTAACTACTACTTATAACTCTTTTCTTATCAAAGCTTACAAACTTGAAAACTAAAATACTCTTCTTTTCTTACTTTTCTTCTTTACTTTACTTTTCGAACTAACCACTCTTAATAACTCTTATCTTATCAAAGCTTACAAACTTAAAAACTAAATTAAACTTCTTTTCTACTTTTCTTCTTCCCTTTACTTTTCAAACCAACTACTCTTAATAACTCTTATCATATCAAAGCTTACATACTTTAAAATTTAAATTACTCTTCTTTTCTACTTTTCTTCTTCACTTTACTTTTAAAACTAACTACTCTTTATTACTCTTATCAAAGCTTACAAACTTTAAAACTAAATTACTCTTCTTTTCTTACTTTTCTTCTTCACTTTACTTTTCAAACTTACTACTCTTAATAACTCTTATCTTATCAAAGCTTACAAACTTTAAAACTAAATTACTCTTCTTTTCTTACTTTTCTTCTTCACTTTACTTTTCAAACTTACTACTCTTTATAACTATTATCAAAGCTTAAACACTTATAAACTAAATTACTATTATTTTCTTACTTTTCTTCTTCACTTTACTTTTCAAACTAACCACTCTTAATAACTCTTATCTTATCAAAGCTTAAACACATAAAAACTAAATTACTCTTCTTTTCTTACTTTTCTTCTTCACTTTACTTTTCAAACTAACCACTCTTAATAACTCTTATCTTATCAAAGCTTAAACACATAAAAACTAAATTACTCTTCTTTTCTTACTTTTCTTCTTCACTTTACTTTTCAAACTAACTACTCTTTATAACTCTTATCTTATCAAAGCTTAAACACTTAAAAACTAAATTACTCTTCTTTTCTTACTTTTCTTCTTCACTTTACTTTTCAAACTTACTACTCTTAATAACTCTTATCTTATCAAAGCTTACAAACTTTAAAACTAAATTACTCTTCTTTTCTTACTTTTCTTCTTCACTTTACTTTTCAAACTAACTACTCTTTATTACTCTTATCAAAGCTTAAACACTTAAAAACTTAATTACTCTTCTTTTCTTACTTTTCTTCTTCACTTTACTTTTCAAACTTACTACTCTTAATAACTCTTATCTTATCAAAGCTTAAACACTTAAAAACTTAAATTACTCTTATTTTCTTACTTTTCTTCTTCACTTTACTTTTAAAACTAACTACTCTTTATTACTCTTATCAAAGCTTAAACACTTAAAAACTAAATTACTCTTCTTTTCTTACTTTTCTTCTTCACTTAGCTTTTAAAACTAACTACTCTTAATAACTTTTATCAAAGCTTAAACACTTAAAAACTTAAATTACTCTTCTTTTCTTACTTTTCTTCTTCACTTTATTTTTCAAACTAACTACTTTTAATAACCTTATCAAAACTTCAACACTAAAAATTAAATTACTCTTCTTTTCTTACTTTTATTCTTCACTTTACTTTTAAAACTAACTACTCTTTATTACTCTTATCAAAGCTTAAACACTTAAAAACTAAATTACTCTTCTTTTCTACTTTTCTTCTTCACTTTACTTTTCAAACTTACTACTCTTTCTAACTTTTATCAAAGCTTAAACACTTAAAAACAAAATTACTCTTCTTTTCTTACTTTTCTTCTTCACTTTACTTTTCAAACTTACTACTCTTTATAACTATTATCAAAGCTTACATACTTAAAAATTTAAATTACTCTTCTTTTCTACTTTTCTTTTTCACTTTATTTTTCAAACTAACTACTACTTATGCTCTTATCATTTCAAAGCTTACAAACTTGAAAACTAAATTAAACTTCTTTTCTTACTTTTCTTCTTCCCTTTACTTTTCAAACCAACTACTCTTAATAACTCTTATCATATCAAAGCTTACATACTTTAAAATTTAAATTACTCTTCTTTTCTTACTTTTCTTCTTCACTTTACTTTTCAAATTAACCACTCTTCATAAATCTTATCTTATCAAAGCTTACAACTTAAAAACTAAATTACTCTTCTTTTCTTACTTTTCTTCTTCACTTTACTTTTAAAACTAACTACTCTTTATTACTCTTATCAAAGCTTAAACACTTAAAAACTTAAATTACTCTTCTTTTCTTACTTTTCTTCTTCACTTTACTTTTCAAACTAACCACTCTTAATAACTCTTATCTTATCAAAGCTTAAACACATAAAAACTAAATTACTCTTCTTTTCTTACTTTTCTTCTTCACTTTACTTTTCAAACTTACTACTCTTAATAACTCTTATCTTATCAAAGCTTACAAACTTGAAAACTAAAATACTCTTCTTTTCTTACTTTTCTTCTTCACTTTACTTTTCAAACTTACTACTCTTTATAACTATTATCAAAGCTTACATACTTAAAAATTTAAATTACTCTTCTTTTCTACTTTTCTTTTTCACTTTATTTTTCAAACTAACTACTACTTATGCTCTTATCATTTCAAAGCTTACAAACTTGAAAACTAAATTAAACTTCTTTTCTTACTTTTCTTCTTCCCTTTACTTTTCAAACCAACTACTCTTAATAACTCTTATCATATCAAAGCTTACATACTTTAAAATTTAAATTACTCTTCTTTTCTTACTTTTCTTCTTCACTTTACTTTTCAAATTAACCACTCTTCATAAATCTTATCTTATCAAAGCTTACAACTTAAAAACTAAATTACTCTTCTTTTCTTACTTTTCTTCTTCACTTTACTTTTAAAACTAACTACTCTTTATTACTCTTATCAAAGCTTAAACACTTAAAAACTTAAATTACTCTTCTTTTCTTACTTTTCTTCTTCACTTTACTTTTCAAACTAACTACTCTTAATAACTCTTATCAAAGCTTCAACACTAAAAATTAAATTACTCTTCTTTTCTTACTTTTCTTCTTCACTTTACTTTTCAAACTAACTACTCTTTATTACTCTTATCAAAGCTTAAACACTTAAAAACTTAATTACTCTTCTTTTCTACTTTTCTTCTTCACTTTACTTTTCAAACTAACCACTCTTAATAACTCTTATCAAAGCTTGAACACTTAAAAACTTAAATTACTCTTCTTTTCATACTTTTCTTCTTCACTTTACTTTTCAAACTTACTACTCTTAATAACTCTTATCTTATCAAAGCTTAAACACTTAAAAACTAAATTACTCTTTTTTTCTCACTTTTCTTCTTCACTTTACTTTTAAAACTAACTACTCTTTATAACTCTTATCTTATCAAAGCTTAAACACTTAAAAACTAAATTACTCTTCTTTTCTTACTTTTCTTCTTTACTTTACTTTTCAAACTTACTACTCTTAATAACTCTTATCTTATCAAAGCTTACAAACTTTAAAACTAAATTACTCTTCTTTTCTTACTTTTCTTCTTCACTTTACTTTTCAAACTTACTACTCTTTATAACTATTATCAAAGCTTAAACACTTATAAACTAAATTACTCTTCTTTTCTACTTTTCTTCTTCACTTTACTTTTAAAACTTACTACTCTTAATAACTCTTATCTTATCAAAGCTTAAACACTTAAAAACTAAATTACTCTTCTTTTCTTACTTTTCTTCTTCACTTTACTTTTCAAACTAACTACTCTTAATGACTCTTATCTTATCAAAGCTTAAACACTTAAAAACTTAAATTACTCTTCTTTTCTTACTTTTCTTCTTCACTTTACTTTTAAAACTAACTACTCTTTATTACTCTTATCAAAGCTTACAAACTTTAAAACTAAATTACTCTTCTTTTCTTACTTTTCTTCTTCACTTTACTTTTCAAACTTACTACTCTTAATAACTCTTATCTTATCAAAGCTTACAAACTTTAAAACTAAATTACTCTTCTTTTCTTACTTTTCTTCTTCACTTTACTTTTCAAACTTACTACTCTTAATAACTCTTATCTTATCAAAGCTTACAAACTTTAAAACTAAATTACTCTTCTTTTCTTACTTTTCTTCTTCACTTTACTTTTCAAACTTACTACTCTTTCTAACTTTTATCAAAGCTTAAACACTTAAAAACAAAATTACTCTTCTTTTCTTACTTTTCTTCTTCACTTTACTTTTCAAACTTACTGATCTTAATAACTCTTATCTTATCAAAGCTTAAACATTTAAAAACTAAATTACTCTTCTTTTCTTACTTTTCTTCTTCACTTTACTTTTCAAACTAACCACTCTTAATAACTCTTATCTTATCAAAGCTTAAACACATAAAAACAAAATTACTCTTCTTTTCTTACTTTTCTTCTTCACTTTACTTTTCAAACTTACTGATCTTAATAACTCTTATCTTATCAAAGCTTAAACACTTAAAAACTAAATTACTCTTCTTTTCTTACTTTTCTTCTTCACTTTACTTTTAAAACTAACTACTCTTTATTACTCTTATCAAAGCTTCAACACTTAAAAACTGAAATTACTCTTCTTTTCTTACTTTTCTTCTTCACTTTACTTTTCAAACTTACTACTCTTAATAACTCTTATCTTATCAAAGCTTACAAACTTGAAAACTAAAATACTCTTCTTTTCTTACTTTTCTTCTTCACTTTACTTTTCAAACTTACTACTCTTTATAACTATTATCAAAGCTTACATACTTAAAAATTTAAATTACTCTTCTTTTCTACTTTTCTTCTTCACTTTATTTTTCAAACTAACTACTACTTATAACTCTTTTCTTATCAAAGCTTACAAACTTGAAAACTAAAATACTCTTCTTTTCTTACTTTTCTTCTTTACTTTACTTTTCGAACTAACCACTCTTAATAACTCTTATCTTATCAAAGCTTACAAACTTAAAAACTAAATTAAACTTCTTTTCTACTTTTCTTCTTCCCTTTACTTTTCAAACCAACTACTCTTAATAACTCTTATCATATCAAAGCTTACATACTTTAAAATTTAAATTACTCTTCTTTTCTACTTTTCTTCTTCACTTTATTTTTCAAATTAACCACTCTTCATAAATCTTATCTTATCAAAGCTTACAAACTTGAAAACTAAATTACTCTTCTTTTCTTACTTTTCTTCTTCACTTTACTTTTAAAACTAACTACTCTTAATAACTCTTATCAAAGCTTAAACACTTAAAAACTAAATTACTCTTCTTTTCTACTTTTCTTCTTCACTTTACTTTTCAAACTTACTACTCTTTCTAACTTTTATCAAAACTTAAACACTTAAAAACAAAATTACTCTTCTTTTCTTACTTTTCTTCTTCACTTTACTTTTCAAACTAACCACTCTTAATAACTCTTATCTTATCAAAGCTTAAACACATAAAAACTAAATTACTCTTCTTTTCTTACTTTTCTTCTTCACTTTACTTTTCAAACTTACTACTCTTAATAACTCTTATCTTATCAAAGCTTAAACACTTAAAAACTAAATTACTCTTCTTTTCTTACTTTTCTTCTTCACTTTACTTTTCAAACTTACTACTCTTAATAACTCTTATCTTATCAAAGCTTACAAACTTTAAAACTAAATTACTCTTCTTTTCTTACTTTTCTTCTTCACTTTACTTTTCAAACTTACTACTCTTTATAACTATTATCTTATCAAAGCTTAAACACTTAAAAACTAAATTACTCTTCTTTTCTTACTTTTCTTCTTCACTTTACTTTTAAAACTAACTACTCTTTATTACTCTTATCAAAGCTTAAACACTTAAAAACTAAAATTACTCTTCTTTTCTTACTTTTATTCTTCACTTAGCTTTTAAAACTAACTACTCTTAATAACTTTTATCAAAGCTTCAACACTTAAAAACTTAAATTACTCTTCTTTTCTTACTTTTCTTCTTCACTTTATTTTTCAAACTAACTACTTTTAATAACCTTATCAAAGCTTCAACACTAAAAATTAAATTACTCTTCTTTTCTTACTTTTCTTCTTCACTTTACTTTTAAAACTAACTACTCTTTATTACTCTTATCAAAGCTTAAACACTTAAAAACTAAATTACTCTTCTTTTCTACTTTTCTTCTTCACTTTACTTTTCAAACTTACTACTCTTTCTAACTTTTATCAAAGCTTAAACACTTAAAAACAAAATTACTCTTCTTTTCTTACTTTTCTTCTTCACTTTACTTTTCAAACTTACTACTCTTAATAACTCTTATCTTATCAAAGCTTAAACACTTAAAAACTAAATTACTCTTATTTTCTTACTTTTCTTCTTCACTTTACTTTTCAAACTAACCACTCTTAATAACTCTTATCTTATCAAAGCTTAAACACATAAAAACTAAATTACTCTTCTTTTCTTACTTTTCTTCTTCACTTTACTTTTCAAACTAACCACTCTTAATAACTCTTATCTTATCAAAGCTTAAACACATAAAAACTAAATTACTCTTCTTTTCTTACTTTTCTTCTTCACTTTACTTTTCAAACTAACCACTCTTAATAACTCTTATCTTATCAAAGCTTAAACACTTAAAAACTAAATTACTCTTCTTTTCTTACTTTTCTTCTTCACTTTACTTTTCAAACTTACTACTCTTAATAACTCTTATCTTATCAAAGCTTACAAACTTTAAAACTAAATTACTCTTCTTTTCTTACTTTTCTTCTTCACTTTACTTTTCAAACTTACTACTCTTAATAACTCTTATCTTATCAAAGCTTACAAACTTAAAAACTAAATTACTCTTCTTTTCTTACTTTTCTTCTTCACTTTACTTTTCAAACTTACTACTCTTAATAACTCTTATCTTATCAAAGCTTAAACACTTAAAAACTTAAATTACTCTTCTTTTCTTACTTTTCTTCTTCACTTTACTTTTAAAACTAACTACTCTTTATTACTCTTATCAAAGCTTAAACACTTAAAAACTAAATTACTCTTCTTTTCTTACTTTTCTTCTTCACTTAGCTTTTAAAACTAACTACTCTTAATAACTTTTATCAAAGCTTACAAACTTAAAAACTTAAATTACTCTTCTTTTCTTACTTTTCTTCTTCACTTTATTTTTCAAACTAACTACTTTTAATAACCTTATCAAAACTTCAACACTAAAAATTAAATTACTCTTCTTTTCTTACTTTTATTCTTCACTTTACTTTTAAAACTAACTACTCTTTATTACTCTTATCAAAGCTTAAACACTTAAAAACTAAATTACTCTTCTTTTCTACTTTTCTTCTTCACTTTACTTTTCAAACTTACTACTCTTAATAACTCTTATCTTATCAAAGCTTAAACACTTAAAAACTTAAATTACTCTTCTTTTCTTACTTTTCTTCTTCACTTTACTTTTCAAACTAACCACTCTTAATAACTCTTATCTTATCAAAGCTTAAACACATAAAAACTAAATTACTCTTCTTTTCTTACTTTTCTTCTTCACTTTACTTTTCAAACTTACTACTCTTAATAACTCTTATCTTATCAAAGCTTACAAACTTGAAAACTAAAATACTCTTCTTTTCTTACTTTTCTTCTTCACTTTACTTTTCAAACTTACTACTCTTTATAACTATTATCAAAGCTTACATACTTAAAAATTTAAATTACTCTTCTTTTCTACTTTTCTTTTTCACTTTATTTTTCAAACTAACTACTACTTATGCTCTTATCATTTCAAAGCTTACAAACTTGAAAACTAAATTAAACTTCTTTTCTTACTTTTCTTCTTCCCTTTACTTTTCAAACTAACTACTTTTAATAACCTTATCAAAACTTCAACACTAAAAATTAAATTACTCTTCTTTTCTTACTTTTCTTCTTCACTTTACTTTTAAAACTAACTACTCTTTATTACTCTTATCAAAGCTTAAACACTTAAAAACTAAATTACTCTTCTTTTCTTACTTTTCTTCTTCACTTTACTTTTCAAACTTACTACTCTTAATAACTCTTATCTTATCAAAGCTTAAACACTTAAAAACTTAAATTACTCTTCTTTTCTTACTTTTCTTCTTCACTTTACTTTTCAAACTAACCACTCTTAATAACTCTTATCTTATCAAAGCTTAAACACATAAAAACTAAATTACTCTTCTTTTCTTACTTTTCTTCTTCACTTTACTTTTCAAACTAACCACTCTTAATAACTCTTATCTTATCAAAGCTTACAAACTTGAAAACTAAAATACTCTTCTTTTCTTACTTTTCTTCTTCACTTTACTTTTCAAACTTACTACTCTTTATAACTATTATCAAAGCTTACATACTTAAAAATTTAAATTACTCTTCTTTTCTACTTTTCTTTTTCACTTTATTTTTCAAACTAACTACTACTTATGCTCTTATCATTTCAAAGCTTACAAACTTGAAAACTAAATTAAACTTCTTTTCTTACTTTTCTTCTTCCCTTTACTTTTCAAACCAACTACTCTTAATAACTCTTATCATATCAAAGCTTACATACTTTAAAATTTAAATTACTCTTCTTTTCTTACTTTTCTTCTTCACTTTATTTTTCAAATTAACCACTCTTCATAAATCTTATCTTATCAAAGCTTACAACTTAAAAACTAAATTACTCTTCTTTTCTTACTTTTCTTCTTCACTTTACTTTTAAAACTAACTACTCTTTATTACTCTTATACAAGCTTAAACACTTAAAAACTTAAATTACTCTTCTTTTCTTACTTTTCTTCTTCACTTTACTTTTCAAACTAACTACTCTTAATAACTCTTATCAAAGCTTCAACACTAAAAATTAAATTACTCTTCTTTTCTTACTTTTCTTCTTCACTTTACTTTTCAAACTAACTACTCTTTATTACTCTTATCAAAGCTTAAACACTTAAAAACTTAATTACTCTTCTTTTCTTACTTTTCTTCTTCACTTTACTTTTCAAACTTACTACTCTTAATAACTCTTATCTTATCAAAGCTTACAAACTTAAAAACTTAAATTACTCTTCTTTTCATACTTTTCTTCTTCACTTTACTTTTCAAACTTACTACTACTTATAACTCTTATCTTATCAAAGCTTACAAACTTTAAAACTAAATTACTCTTCTTTTCTTACTTTTCTTCTTCACTTTACTTTTCAAACTTACTACTCTTTATAACTATTATCAAAGCTTAAACACTTATAAACTAAATTACTCTTCTTTTCTACTTTTCTTCTTCACTTTACTTTTAAAACTTACTACTCTTAATAACTCTTATCTTATCAAAGCTTAAACACTTAAAAACTGAAATTACTCTTCTTTTCTTACTTTTCTTCTTCACTTTACTTTTCAAACTAACTACTCTTAATGACTCTTATCTTATCAAAGCTTAAACACTTAAAAACTTAAATTACTCTTCTTTTCTTACTTTTCTTCTTCACTTTACTTTTAAAACTAACTACTCTTTATTACTCTTATCAAAGCTTACAAACTTTAAAACTAAATTACTCTTCTTTTCTTACTTTTCTTCTTCACTTTACTTTTCAAACTTACTACTCTTAATAACTCTTATCTTATCAAAGCTTACAAACTTTAAAACTAAATTACTCTTCTTTTCTTACTTTTCTTCTTCACTTTACTTTTCAAACTTACTACTCTTAATAACTCTTATCTTATCAAAGCTTACAAACTTTAAAACTAAATTACTCTTCTTTTCTCACTTTTCTTCTTCACTTTATTTTTCAAACTAACTACTCTTTATTACTCTTATGAAAGCTTAAACACTTAAAAACTAAATTACTCTTCTTTTCTACTTTTCTTCTTCACTTTACTTTTCAAACTTACTACTCTTTCTAACTTTTATCAAAGCTTAAACACTTAAAAACAAAATTACTCTTCTTTTCTTACTTTTCTTCTTCACTTTACTTTTCAAACTTACTGATCTTAATAACTCTTATCTTATCAAAGCTTAAACACTTAAAAACTAAATTACTCTTCTTTTCTTACTTTTCTTCTTCACTTTACTTTTCAAACTTACTACTCTTAATAACTCTTATCTTATAAAAAGCTTCAACACTAAAAATTAAATTACTCTTCTTTTCTTACTTTTCTTCTTCACTTTACTTTTCAAACTTACTACTCTTTATAACTCTTATCTTATCAAATCTTACAAACTTTAAAACTAAATTACTCTTCTTTTCTTACTTTTCTTCTTCACTTTACTTTTCAAACTTACTACTCTTTCTAACTTTTATCAAAGCTTAAACACTTAAAAACAAAATTACTCTTCTTTTCTTACTTTTCTTCTTCACTTTACTTTTCAAACTTACTGATCTTAATAACTCTTATCTTATCAAAGCTTAAACACTTAAAAACTAAATTACTCTTCTTTTCTTACTTTTCTTCTTCACTTTACTTTTCAAACTAACCACTCTTAATAACTCTTATCTTATCATAGCTTAAACACATAAAAACAAAATTACTCTTCTTTTCTTACTTTTCTTCTTCACTTTACTTTTCAAACTTACTGATCTTAATAACTCTTATCTTATCAAAGCTTAAACACTTAAAAACTAAATTACTCTTCTTTTCTTACTTTTCTTCTTCACTTAGCTTTTAAAACTAACTACTCTTAATAACTTTTATCAAAGCTTCAACACTTAAAAACTTAAATTACTCTTCTTTTTTTACTTTTCTTCTTCACTTTATTTTTCAAACTAACTACTTTTAATAACCTTATCAAAGCTTCAACACTAAAAATTAAATTACTCTTCTTTTCTTACTTTTCTTCTTCACTTTACTTTTAAAACTAACTACTCTTTATTACTCTTATCAAAGCTTAAACACTTAAAAACTAAATTACTCTTCTTTTCTACTTTTCTTCTTCACTTTACTTTTCAAACTTACTGATCTTAATAACTCTTATCTTATCAAAGCTTAAACACTTAAAAACAAAATTACTCTTCTTTTCTTACTTTTCTTCTTCACTTTACTTTTCAAACTTACTACTCTTAATAACTCTTATCTTATCAAAGCTTACAAACTTTAAAACTAAATTACTCTTCTTTTCTTACTTTTCTTCTTCACTTTACTTTTCAAACTTACTACTCTTAATAACTCTTATCTTATCAAAGCTTACAAACTTTAAAACTAAATTACTCTTCTTTTCTTACTTTTCTTCTTCACTTTACTTTTCAAACTTACTACTCTTAATAACTCTTATCTTATCAAAGCTTACAAACTTGAAAACTAAATTACTCTTCTTTTCTTACTTTTCTTCTTCACTTTACTTTTCAAACTAACTACTTTTAATAACTCTTATCAAAGCTTAAACACTTAAAAACTGAAATTACTCTTCTTTTCTTACTTTTCTTCTTCACTTTACTTTTCAAACTAACTACTCTTAATAACTTTTATCAAAGCTTACATACTTAAAAACTAAATTACTCTTCTTTTCTACTTTTCTTCTTCACTTTACTTTTCAAACTAACCACTCTTAATAACTCTTATCAAAGCTTGAACACTTAAAAACTTAAATTACTCTTCTTTTCATACTTTTCTTCTTCACTTTACTTTTCAAACTTACTACTCTTAATAACTCTTATCTTATCAAAGCTTAAACACTTAAAAACTAAATTACTCTTTTTTTCTCACTTTTCTTCTTCACTTTACTTTTCAAACTTATTACTCTTTATAACTCTTATCTTATCAAAGCTTAAACACTTAAAAACTAAATTACTCTTATTTTCTTCCTTTTCTTCTTCACTTTATTTTTCAAACTAACTACTTTTAATAACTTTTATCAAAGCTTCAACACTTAAAAACTTAAATTACTCTTCTTTTCTTACTTTTCTTCTTCACTTTACTTTTCAAACTTACTACTCTTTCTAACTTTTATCAAAGCTTAAACACTTATAAACTGAAATTACTCTTCTTTTCTTACTTTTCTTCTTCACTTTACTTTTAAAACTAACTACTCTTTCTAACTTTTATCAAAGCTTAAACACTTAAAAACAAAATTACTCTTCTTTTCTACTTTTCTTCTTCACTTTACTTTTCAAACTAACTACTCTTTATAACTATTATCTTATCAAAGCTTAAACACTTAAAAACTAAATTACTCTTCTTTTCTTACTTTTCTTCTTCACTTTACTTTTCAAACTAACAACTCTTTATAACTCTTATCTTATCAAAGCTTACAAACTTTAAAACTAAATTACTCTTCTTTTCTTACTTTTCTTCTTCACTTTACTTTTCAAACTAACTACTCTTTATTACTCTTATCAAAGCTTAAACACTTAAAAACTAAATTACTCTTCTTTTCTTACTTTTCTTCTTCACTTTACTTTTAAAACTAACTACTCTTTATTACTCTTATCAAAGCTTAAACACTTAAAAACTAAAATTACTCTTCTTTTCTTACTTTTCTTCTTCACTTAGCTTTTAAAACTAACTACTCTTAATAACTTTTATCAAAGCTTCAACACTTAAAAACTTAAATTACTCTTCTTTTCTTACTTTTCTTCTTCACTTTACTTTTCAAACTAACTACTCTTAATAACTCTTATCAAAGCTTCAACACTAAAAATTAAATTACTCTTCTTTTCTTACTTTTCTTCTTCACTTTACTTTTCAAACTAACTACTCTTAATAACTCTTATCAAAGCTTAAACACTTAAAAACTAAATTACTCTTCTTTTCTTACTTTTCTTCTTCACTTTACTTTTCAAACCAACTACTCTTAATAACTCTTATCATATCAAAGCTTACATACTTTAAAATTTAAATTACTCTTCTTTTCTTACTTTTCTTCTTCACTTAGCTTTTAAAACTAACTACTCTTAATAACTTTTATCAAAGCTTCAACACTTAAAAACTTAAATTACTCTTCTTTTCTTACTTTTCTTCTTCACTTTACTTTTCAAACTAACTACTCTTAATAACTCTTATCAAAGCTTAAACACTTAAAAACTAAATTACTCTTCTTTTCTTACTTTTCTTCTTCACTTTACTTTTCAAACTAACTACTCTTTATTACTCTTATCAAAGCTTAAACACTTAAAAACTAAATTACTCTTCTTTTCTACTTTTCTTCTTCACTTTACTTTTCAAACTAACCACTCTTAATAACTCTTATCAAAGCTTGAACACTTAAAAACTTAAATTACTCTTCTTTTCATACTTTTCTTCTTCACTTTACTTTTCAAACTTACTACTCTTAATAACTCTTATCTTATCAAAGCTTAAACACTTAAAAACTAAATTACTCTTCTTTTCTCACTTTTCTTCTTCACTTTACTTTTCAAACTTACTACTCTTTATAACTTTTATCAAAGCTTCAAAACTTAAAAACTAAATTACTCTTATTTTCTTCCTTTTCTTCTTCACTTTATTTTTCAAACTAACTACTTTTAATAACTCTTATCAAAGCTTAAACACTTATAAACTAAATTACTCTTCTTTTCTAAACTTAAATTACTCTTCTTTTCATACTTTTCTTCTTCACTTTACTTTTCAAACTTACTACTCTTAATAACTCTTATCTTATCAAAGCTTAAACACTTAAAAACTAAATTACTCTTCTTTTCTCACTTTTCTTCTTCACTTTACTTTTCAAACTTACTACTCTTTATAACTTTTATCAAAGCTTCAAAACTTAAAAACTAAATTACTCTTATTTTCTTCCTTTTCTTCTTCACTTTATTTTTCAAACTAACTACTTTTAATAACTCTTATCAAAGCTTCAACACTAAAAATTAAATTACTCTTCTTTTCTTACTTTTCTTCTTCACTTTACTTTTCAAACTTACTACTCTTTCTAACTTTTATCAAAGCTTAAACACTTATAAACTAAATTACTCTTCTTTTCTACTTTTCTTCTTCACTTTACTTTTCAAACTTACTACTCTTAATAACTCTTATCTTATCAAAGCTTAAACACTTAAAAACTAAATTACTCTTCTTTTCTCACTTTTCTTCTTCACTTTACTTTTCAAACTTACTACTCTTTATAACTTTTATCAAAGCTTCAAAACTTAAAAACTAAATTACTCTTATTTTCTTCCTTTTCTTCTTCACTTTATTTTTCAAACTAACTACTTTTAATAACTCTTATCAAAGCTTCAACACTAAAAATTAAATTACTCTTCTTTTCTTACTTTTCTTCTTCACTTTACTTTTCAAACTTACTACTCTTTCTAACTTTTATCAAAGCTTAAACACTTATAAACTAAATTACTCTTCTTTTCTTACTTTTCTTCTTCACTTTACTTTTAAAACTAACTACTCTTTCTAACTTTTATCAAAGCTTAAACACTTAAAAACAAAATTACTCTTCTTTTCTTACTTTTCTTCTTCACTTTACTTTTCAAACTAACTACTCTTTATAACTATTATCTTATCAAAGCTTAAACACTTAAAAACTAAATTACTCTTCTTTTCTTACTTTTCTTCTTCACTTAGCTTTTAAAACTAACTACTCTTAATAACTTTTATCAAAGCTTCAACACTTAAAAACTAAATTACTCTTCTTTTCTACTTTTCTTCTTCACTTTACTTTTAAAACTTACTACTATTTATAACTCTTATCTTATCAAAGCTTACAAACTTAAAGACTTAAATTACTCTTCTTTTCTTACTTTTCTTCTTCACTTTACTTTTAAAACTAACTACTCTTTATTACTCTTATCAAAGCTTAAACACTTAAAAACTTAAATTACTCTTCTTTTCTTACTTTTCTTCTTCACTTTACTTTTCAAACTAACTACTCTTAATAACTCTTATCAAAGCTTCAACACTAAAAAATAAATTACTCTTCTTTTCTTACTTTTCTTCTTCACTTTACTTTTCAAACTTACTACTCTTTATAACTCTTATCTTATCAAAGCTTAAACACTTAAAAACTAAATTACTCTTCTTTTCTTACTTTTCTTCTTCACTTTACTTTTCAAACTTACTACTCTTAATAACTCTTATCTTATCAAAGCTTACAAACTTTAAAACTAAATTACTCTTCTTTTCTTACTTTTCTTCTTCACTTTACTTTTCAAACTTACTACTCTTTATAACTATTATCTTATCAAAGCTTAAACACTTAAAAACTAAATTACTCTTCTTTTCTTACTTTTCTTCTTCACTTTACTTTTAAAACTAACTACTCTTTATTACTCTTATCAAAGCTTAAACACTTAAAAACTAAATTACTCTTCTTTTCTACTTTTCTTCTTCACTTTACTTTTCAAACTTACTACTCTTTCTAACTTTTATCAAAGCTTAAACACTTAAAAACAAAATTACTCTTCTTTTCTTACTTTTCTTCTTCACTTTACTTTTCAAACTTACTACTCTTAATAACTCTTATCTTATCAAAGCTTAAACACTTAAAAACTAAATTACTCTTATTTTCTTACTTTTCTTCTTCACTTTACTTTTCAAACTAACCACTCTTAATAACTCTTATCTTATCAAAGCTTAAACACATAAAAACTAAATTACTCTTCTTTTCTTACTTTTCTTCTTCACTTTACTTTTCAAACTAACCACTCTTAATAACTCTTATCTTATCAAAGCTTAAACACATAAAAACTAAATTACTCTTCTTTTCTTACTTTTCTTCTTCACTTTACTTTTCAAACTAACCACTCTTAATAACTCTTATCTTATCAAAGCTTAAACACTTAAAAACTAAATTACTCTTCTTTTCTTACTTTTCTTCTTCACTTTACTTTTCAAACTTACTACTCTTAATAACTCTTATCTTATCAAAGCTTACAAACTTTAAAACTAAATTACTCTTCTTTTCTTACTTTTCTTCTTCACTTTACTTTTCAAACTTACTACTCTTAATAACTCTTATCTTATCAAAGCTTACAAACTTAAAAACTAAATTACTCTTCTTTTCTTACTTTTCTTCTTCACTTTACTTTTCAAACTTACTACTCTTAATAACTCTTATCTTATCAAAGCTTAAACACTTAAAAACTTAAATTACTCTTCTTTTCTTACTTTTCTTCTTCACTTTACTTTTAAAACTAACTACTCTTTATTACTCTTATCAAAGCTTAAACACTTAAAAACTAAATTACTCTTCTTTTCTTACTTTTCTTCTTCACTTAGCTTTTAAAACTAACTACTCTTAATAACTTTTATCAAAGCTTACAAACTTAAAAACTTAAATTACTCTTCTTTTCTTACTTTTCTTCTTCACTTTATTTTTCAAACTAACTACTTTTAATAACCTTATCAAAACTTCAACACTAAAAATTAAATTACTCTTCTTTTCTTACTTTTATTCTTCACTTTACTTTTAAAACTAACTACTCTTTATTACTCTTATCAAAGCTTAAACACTTAAAAACTAAATTACTCTTCTTTTCTACTTTTCTTCTTCACTTTACTTTTCAAACTTACTACTCTTTCTAACTTTTATCAAAGCTTAAACACTTAAAAACAAAATTACTCTTCTTTTCTTACTTTTCTTCTTCACTTTACTTTTCAAACTAACCACTCTTAATAACTCTTATCTTATCAAAGCTTAAACACATAAAAACTAAATTACTCTTCTTTTCTTACTTTTCTTCTTCACTTTACTTTTCAAACTTACTACTCTTAATAACTCTTATCTTATCAAAGCTTACAAACTTGAAAACTAAATTACTCTTCTTTTCTTACTTTTCTTCTTCACTTTACTTTTCAAACTTACTACTCTTTATAACTCTTATCTTATCAAAGCTTAAACACTTAAAAACTTAAATTACTCTTCTTTTCTTACTTTTCTTCTTCACTTTACTTTTAAAACTAACTACTCTTTATTACTCTTATCAAAGCTTAAACACTTAAAAACTAAATTACTCTTCTTTTCTTACTTTTCTTCTTCACTTTACTTTTCAAACTAACTACTCTTAATAACTTTTATCAAAGCTTACAAACTTAAAAACTTAAATTACTCTTCTTTTCTTACTTTTCTTCTTCACTTTATTTTTCAAACTAACTACTTTTAATAACCTTATCAAAGCTTCAACACTAAAAATTAAATTACTCTTCTTTTCTTACTTTTCTTCTTCACTTTACTTTTAAAACTAACTACTCTTTATTACTCTTATCAAAGCTTAAACACTTAAAAACTAAATTACTCTTCTTTTCTTACTTTTCTTCTTCACTTTACTTTTCAAACTTACTACTCTTAATAACTCTTATCTTATCAAAGCTTAAACACTTAAAAACTTAAATTACTCTTCTTTTCTTACTTTTCTTCTTCACTTTACTTTTCAAACTAACCACTCTTAATAACTCTTATCTTATCAAAGCTTAAACACATAAAAACTAAATTACTCTTCTTTTCTTACTTTTCTTCTTCACTTTACTTTTCAAACTTACTACTCTTAATAACTCTTATCTTATCAAAGCTTACAAACTTGAAAACTAAAATACTCTTCTTTTCTTACTTTTCTTCTTCACTTTACTTTTCAAACTTACTACTCTTTATAACTATTATCAAAGCTTACATACTTAAAAATTTAAATTACTCTTCTTTTCTACTTTTCTTTTTCACTTTATTTTTCAAACTAACTACTACTTATGCTCTTATCATTTCAAAGCTTACAAACTTGAAAACTAAATTAAACTTCTTTTCTTACTTTTCTTCTTCCCTTTACTTTTCAAACCAACTACTCTTAATAACTCTTATCATATCAAAGCTTACATACTTTAAAATTTAAATTACTCTTCTTTTCTTACTTTTCTTCTTCACTTTATTTTTCAAATTAACCACTCTTCATAAATCTTATCTTATCAAAGCTTACAACTTAAAAACTAAATTACTCTTCTTTTCTTACTTTTCTTCTTCACTTTACTTTTAAAACTAACTACTCTTTATTACTCTTATCAAAGCTTAAACACTTAAAAACTTAAATTACTCTTCTTTTCTTACTTTTCTTCTTCACTTTACTTTTCAAACTAACTACTCTTAATAACTCTTATCAAAGCTTCAACACTAAAAATTAAATTACTCTTCTTTTCTTACTTTTCTTCTTCACTTTACTTTTCAAACTAACTACTCTTTATTACTCTTATCAAAGCTTAAACACTTAAAAACTTAATTACTCTTCTTTTCTTACTTTTCTTCTTCACTTTACTTTTCAAACTTACTACTCTTAATAACTCTTATCTTATCAAAGCTTACAAACTTAAAAACTTAAATTACTCTTCTTTTCATACTTTTCTTCTTCACTTTACTTTTCAAACTTACTACTACTTATAACTCTTATCTTATCAAAGCTTACAAACTTTAAAACTAAATTACTCTTCTTTTCTTACTTTTCTTCTTCACTTTACTTTTCAAACTTACTACTCTTTATAACTATTATCAAAGCTTAAACACTTATAAACTAAATTACTCTTCTTTTCTACTTTTCTTCTTCACTTTACTTTTAAAACTTACTACTCTTAATAACTCTTATCTTATCAAAGCTTAAACACTTAAAAACTAAATTACTCTTCTTTTCTTACTTTTCTTCTTCACTTTACTTTTCAAACTAACTACTCTTAATGACTCTTATCTTATCAAAGCTTAAACACTTAAAAACTTAAATTACTCTTCTTTTCTTACTTTTCTTCTTCACTTTACTTTTAAAACTAACTACTCTTTATTACTCTTATCAAAGCTTACAAACTTTAAAACTAAATTACTCTTCTTTTCTTACTTTTCTTCTTCACTTTACTTTTCAAACTTACTACTCTTAATAACTCTTATCTTATCAAAGCTTACAAACTTTAAAACTAAATTACTCTTCTTTTCTTACTTTTCTTCTTCACTTTACTTTTCAAACTTACTACTCTTAATAACTCTTATCTTATCAAAGCTTACAAACTTTAAAACTAAATTACTCTTCTTTTCTCACTTTTCTTCTTCACTTTATTTTTCAAACTAACTACTCTTTATTACTCTTATCAAAGCTTAAACACTTAAAAACTAAATTACTCTTCTTTTCTACTTTTCTTCTTCACTTTACTTTTCAAACTTACTACTCTTTCTAACTTTTATCAAAGCTTAAACACTTAAAAACAAAATTACTCTTCTTTTCTTACTTTTCTTCTTCACTTTACTTTTCAAACTTACTGATCTTAATAACTCTTATCTTATCAAAGCTTAAACACTTAAAAACTAAATTACTCTTCTTTTCTTACTTTTCTTCTTCACTTTACTTTTCAAACTTACTACTCTTAATAACTCTTATCTTATAAAAAGCTTCAACACTAAAAATTAAATTACTCTTCTTTTCTTACTTTTCTTCTTCACTTTACTTTTCAAACTTACTACTCTTTATAACTCTTATCTTATCAAATCTTACAAACTTTAAAACTAAATTACTCTTCTTTTCTTACTTTTCTTCTTCACTTTACTTTTCAAACTTACTACTCTTTCTAACTTTTATCAAAGCTTAAACACTTAAAAACAAAATTACTCTTCTTTTCTTACTTTTCTTCTTCACTTTACTTTTCAAACTTACTGATCTTAATAACTCTTATCTTATCAAAGCTTAAACACTTAAAAACTAAATTACTCTTCTTTTCTTACTTTTCTTCTTCACTTTACTTTTCAAACTAACCACTCTTAATAACTCTTATCTTATCATAGCTTAAACACATAAAAACAAAATTACTCTTCTTTTCTTACTTTTCTTCTTCACTTTACTTTTCAAACTTACTGATCTTAATAACTCTTATCTTATCAAAGCTTAAACACTTAAAAACTAAATTACTCTTCTTTTCTTACTTTTCTTCTTCACTTAGCTTTTAAAACTAACTACTCTTAATAACTTTTATCAAAGCTTCAACACTTAAAAACTTAAATTACTCTTCTTTTTTTACTTTTCTTCTTCACTTTATTTTTCAAACTAACTACTTTTAATAACCTTATCAAAGCTTCAACACTAAAAATTAAATTACTCTTCTTTTCTTACTTTTCTTCTTCACTTTACTTTTAAAACTAACTACTCTTTATTACTCTTATCAAAGCTTAAACACTTAAAAACTAAATTACTCTTCTTTTCTACTTTTCTTCTTCACTTTACTTTTCAAACTTACTGATCTTAATAACTCTTATCTTATCAAAGCTTAAACACTTAAAAACAAAATTACTCTTCTTTTCTTACTTTTCTTCTTCACTTTACTTTTCAAACTTACTACTCTTAATAACTCTTATCTTATCAAAGCTTACAAACTTTAAAACTAAATTACTCTTCTTTTCTTACTTTTCTTCTTCACTTTACTTTTCAAACTTACTACTCTTAATAACTCTTATCTTATCAAAGCTTAAACACATAAAAACTAAATTACTCTTCTTTTCTTACTTTTCTTCTTCACTTTATTTTTCAAATTAACCACTCTTCATAAATCTTATCTTATCAAAGCTTACAAACTTGAAAACTAAATTACTCTTCTTTTCTTACTTTTCTTCTTCACTTTACTTTTCAAACTAACTACTTTTAATAACTCTTATCAAAGCTTAAACACTTAAAAACTGAAATTACTCTTCTTTTCTTACTTTTCTTCTTCACTTTACTTTTCAAACTAACTACTCTTAATAACTTTTATCAAAGCTTACATACTTAAAAACTAAATTACTCTTCTTTTCTACTTTTCTTCTTCACTTTACTTTTCAAACTAACCACTCTTAATAACTCTTATCAAAGCTTGAACACTTAAAAACTTAAATTACTCTTCTTTTCATACTTTTCTTCTTCACTTTACTTTTCAAACTTACTACTCTTAATAACTCTTATCTTATCAAAGCTTAAACACTTAAAAACTAAATTACTCTTTTTTTCTCACTTTTCTTCTTCACTTTACTTTTCAAACTTACTACTCTTTATAACTCTTATCTTATCAAAGCTTAAACACTTAAAAACTAAATTACTCTTATTTTCTTCCTTTTCTTCTTCACTTTATTTTTCAAACTAACTACTTTTAATAACTTTTATCAAAGCTTCAACACTTAAAAACTTAAATTACTCTTCTTTTCTTACTTTTCTTCTTCACTTTACTTTTCAAACTTACTACTCTTTCTAACTTTTATCAAAGCTTAAACACTTATAAACTGAAATTACTCTTCTTTTCTTACTTTTCTTCTTCACTTTACTTTTAAAACTAACTACTCTTTCTAACTTTTATCAAAGCTTAAACACTTAAAAACAAAATTACTCTTCTTTTCTACTTTTCTTCTTCACTTTACTTTTCAAACTAACTACTCTTTATAACTATTATCTTATCAAAGCTTAAACACTTAAAAACTAAATTACTCTGCTTTTCTTACTTTTCTTCTTCACTTTACTTTTCAAACTAACAACTCTTTATAACTCTTATCTTATCAAAGCTTACAAACTTTAAAACTAAATTACTCTTCTTTTCTTACTTTTCTTCTTCACTTTACTTTTCAAACTAACTACTCTTTATTACTCTTATCAAAGCTTAAACACTTAAAAACTAAATTACTCTTCTTTTCTTACTTTTCTTCTTCACTTTACTTTTAAAACTAACTACTCTTTATTACTCTTATCAAAGCTTAAACACTTAAAAACTAAATTACTCTTCTTTTCTTACTTTTCTTCTTCACTTAGCTTTTAAAACTAACTACTCTTAATAACTTTTATCAAAGCTTCAACACTTAAAAACTTAAATTACTCTTCTTTTCTTACTTTTCTTCTTCACTTTACTTTTCAAACTAACTACTCTTAATAACTCTTATCAAAGCTTCAACACTAAAAATTAAATTACTCTTCTTTTCTTACTTTTCTTCTTCACTTTACTTTTCAAACTAACTACTCTTTATTACTCTTATCAAAGCTTAAACACTTAAAAACTAAATTACTCTTCTTTTCTTACTTTTCTTCTTCACTTTACTTTTAAAACTAACTACTCTTTATTACTCTTATCAAAGCTTAAACACTTAAAAACTAAATTACTCTTCTTTTCTTACTTTTCTTCTTCACTTAGCTTTTAAAACTAACTACTCTTAATAACTTTTATCAAAGCTTCAACACTTAAAAACTTAAATTACTCTTCTTTTCTTACTTTTCTTCTTCACTTTACTTTTCAAACTAACTACTCTTAATAACTCTTATCAAAGCTTCAACACTAAAAATTAAATTACTCTTCTTTTCTTACTTTTCTTCTTCACTTTACTTTTCAAACTAACTACTCTTTATTACTCTTATCAAAGCTTAAACACTTAAAAACTAAATTACTCTTCTTTTCTACTTTTCTTCTTCACTTTACTTTTCAAACTAACCACTCTTAATAACTCTTATCAAAGCTTGAACACTTAAAAACTTAAATTACTCTTCTTTTCATACTTTTCTTCTTCACTTTACTTTTCAAACTTACTACTCTTAATAACTCTTATCTTATCAAAGCTTAAACACTTAAAAACTAAATTACTCTTCTTTTCTCACTTTTCTTCTTCACTTTACTTTTCAAACTTACTACTCTTTATAACTTTTATCAAAGCTTCAAAACTTAAAAACTAAATTACTCTTCTTTTCTTCCTTTTCTTCTTCACTTTATTTTTCAAACTAACTACTTTTAATAACTCTTATCAAAGCTTCAACACTAAAAATTAAATTACTCTTCTTTTCTTACTTTTCTTCTTCACTTTACTTTTCAAACTTACTACTCTTTCTAACTTTTATCAAAGCTTAAACACTTATAAACTAAATTACTCTTCTTTTCTACTTTTCTTCTTCACTTTACTTTTAAAACTAACTACTCTTTCAAACTAACTTCTTATCAAAGCTTCAACACTAAAAATTAAATTACTCTTCTTTTCTTACTTTTCTTCTTCACTTTACTTTTCAAACTTACTACTCTTTCTAACTTTTATCAAAGCTTAAACACTTAAATTACTCTTCTTTTCTAAACTTTTAAAACTAACTACTCTTTCTAACTTTTATCAAAGCTTAAACACTTAAAAACAAAATTACTCTTCTTTTCTTACTTTTCTTCTTCACTTTACTTTTCAAACTAACTACTCTTTATAACTATTATCTTATCAAAGCTTAAACACTTAAAAACTAAATTACTCTTCTTTTCTTACTTTTCTTCTTCACTTAGCTTTTAAAACTAACTACTCTTAATAACTTTTATCAAAGCTTCAACACTTAAAAACTAAATTACTCTTCTTTTCTACTTTTCTTCTTCACTTTACTTTTAAAACTTACTACTATTTATAACTCTTATCTTATCAAAGCTTACAAACTTAAAGACTTAAATTACTCTTCTTTTCTTACTTTTCTTCTTCACTTTACTTTTAAAACTAACTACTCTTTATTACTCTTATCAAAGCTTCAACACTTAAAAACTGAAATTACTCTTCTTTTCTTACTTTTCTTCTTCACTTTACTTTTCAAACTTACTACTCTTAATAACTCTTATCTTATCAAAGCTTAAACACTTAAAAACTAAATTACTCTTCTTTTCTTACTTTTCTTCTTCACTTTACTTTTCAAACTTACTACTCTTAATAACTCTTATCTTATCAAAGCTTACAAACTTTAAAACTAAATTACTCTTCTTTTCTTACTTTTCTTCTTACTTTATTTTTAAAACTAACTACTCTTAATAACTTTTATCAAAGCTTCAACACTTAAAAACTAAATTACTCTTCTTTTCTTACTTTTCTTCTTCACTTTATTTTTCAATCTAACTACTTTTAATAACCTTATCAAAGCTTCAACACTAAAAATTAAATTACTCTTCTTTTCTTACTTTTCTTCTTCACTTTACTTTTAAAACTAACTACTCTTTATTACTCTTATCAAAGCTTACAAACTTAAAAACTAAATTACTCTTCTTTTCTACTTTTCTTCTTCACTTTACTTTTCAAACTTACTACTCTTTCTAACTTTTATCAAAGCTTAAACACTTAAAAACAAAATTACTCTTCTTTTCTTACTTTTCTTCTTCACTTTACTTTTCAAACAAAACACTCTTAATAACTCTTATCTTATCAAAGCTTACAAACTTTAAAACTAAATTACTCTTCTTTTCTTACTTTTCTTCTTAACTTTACTTTTCAAACTAACCACTCTTAATAACTCTTATCTTATCAAAGCTTAAACACATAAAAACTAAATTACTCTTCTTTTCTTACTTTTCTTCTTCACTTTACTTTTCAAACTTACTACTCTTAATAACTCTTATCTTATCAAAGCTTAAACACTTAAAAACTAAATTACTCTTCTTTTCTTACTTTTCTTCTTCACTTTACTTTTCAAACAAAACACTCTTAATAACTCTTATCTTATCAAAGCTTAAACACTTAAAAACTAAATTACTCTTCTTTTCTTACTTTTCTTCTTCACTTTACTTTTCAAACTTACTACTCTTAATAACTCTTATCTTATCAAAGCTTACAAACTTGAAAACTAAATTACTCTTCTTTTCTTACTTTTCTTCTTCACTTTACTTTTCAAACTTACTACTATTAATAACTCTTATCTTATCAAAGCTTAAACACTTAAAAACTAAATTACTCTTCTTTTCTTACTTTTCTTCTTCACTTTACTTTTCAAACTTACTACTCTTAATAACTCTTATCTTATCAAAGCTTAAACACTTAAAAACTAAATTACTCTTCTTTTCTTACTTTTCTTCTTACTTTATTTTTAAAACTAACTACTCTTTATTACTCTTATCAAAGCTTAAACACTTAAAAACTAAATTACTCTTCTTTTCTTACTTTTCTTCTTCACTTAGCTTTTAAAACTAACTACTCATAATAACTTTTATCAAAGCTTCAACACTTAAAAACTTAAATTACTCTTCTTTTCTACTTTTCTTCTTCACTTTATTTTTCAAACTAACTACTTTTAATAACCTTATCAAAGCTTCAACACTAAAAATTAAATTACTCTTCTTTTCTTACTTTTCTTCTTCACTTTACTTTTAAAACTAACTACTCTTTATTACTCTTATCAAAGCTTAAACACTTAAAAACTAAATTTCTCTTCTTTTCTTACTTTTCTTCTTCACTTTACTTTTCAAACTTACTACTCTTAATAACTCTTATCTTATCAAAGCTTAAACACTTAAAAACTAAATTACTCTTCTTTTCTTACTTTTCTTCTTCACTTTACTTTTCAAACAAAACACTCTTAATAACTCTTATCTTATCAAAGCTTAAACACTTAAAAACAAAATTACTCTTCTTTTCTTACTTTTCTTCTTCACTTTACTTTTCAAACTTACTACTATTAATAACTCTTATCTTATCAAAGCTTAGACACTTAAAAACTAAATTACTCTTCTTTTCTTACTTTTCTTCTTCACTTTACTTTTCAAACTTACTACTCTTAATAACTCTTATCTTATCAAAGCTTAAACACTTAAAAACTAAATTACTCTTCTTTTCTTACTTTTCTTCTTCACTTTACTTTTCAAACTTACTACTCTTAATAACTCTTATCTTATCAAAGCTTAAACACTTAAAAACTAAATTACTCTTCTTTTCTTACTTTTCTTCTTCACTTTACTTTTCAAACTAACCACTCTTAATAACTCTTATCTTATCAAAGCTTACAAACTTGAAAACTAAATTACTCTTCTTTTCTTACTTTTCTTCTTCACTTAGCTTTTAAAACTAACTACTCTTAATAACTTTTATCAAAGCTTCAACACTTAAAAATTTAAATTACTCTTCTTTTCTACTTTTCTTCTTCACTTTACTTTTCAAATTAACCACTCTTCATAAATCTTATCTTATCAAAGCTTACAAACTTGAAAACTAAATTACTCTTCTTTTCTTACTTTTCTTCTTCACTTTACTTTTCAAACTAACAACTCTTTATAACTCATATCTTATCAAAGCTTAAACACTTAAAAAATTAAATTACTCTTCTTTTCTTACTTTTCTTCTTCACTTAGCTTTTAAAACTAACTACTCTCTATTACTCTTATCAAAGCTTCAACACTTAAAAACTTAAATTACTCTTCTTTTCTACTTTTCTTCTTCACTTTATTTTTCAAACTAACTACTTTTAATAACCTTATCAAAGCTTCAACACTTAAAAACTAAATTACTCTTCTTTTCTTACTTTTCTTCTTCACTTTACTTTTCAAACTTACTACACTTTCTAACTTTTATCAAAGCTTAAACACTTAAAAACAAAATTACTCTTCTTTTCTTACTTTTCTTCTTCACTTTACTTTTCAAACTAACTACTCTTAATAACTCTTATCTTATCAAAGCTTAAACACTTAAAAACTAAATTACTCTTCTTTTCTTACTTTTCTTCTTCACTTTACTTTTCAAACAAAACACTCTTAATAACTCTTATCTTATCAAAGCTTACAAACTTTAAAACTAAATTACTCTTCTTTTCTTACTTTTCTTCTTCACTTTACTTTTCAAACTTACTACTATTAATAACTCTTATCTTATCAAAGCTTAGACACTTAAAAACTAAATTACTCTTCTTTTCTTACTTTTCTTCTTCACTTTACTTTTCAAACTAACAACTATTAATAACTCTTATCTTATCAAAGCTTAGACACTTAAAAACTAAATTACTCTTCTTTTCTTACTTTTCTTCTTCACTTTACTTTTCAAACTTACTACTCTTTATAACTCTTATCTTATCAAAGCTTAAACACTTAAAAACTAAATTACTCTTCTTTTCTTACTTTTCTTTTTCACTTTACTTTTCAAACTTACTACTCTTAATAACTCTTATCTTATCAAAGCTTCAAAACTTAAAAAATTAATTAACTCTTCTTTTCTTACTTTTCTTCTTCACTTTACTTTTCAAACTAACTACTTTTAATAACTCTTAGCAATGCTTTAACACTTAAAAATTAAATTACTCTTCTTTTCTTACTTTTCTTCTTCACTTTACTTTTAAAACTTACTACTCTTAATAACTCTTATCTTATCAAAGCTTACAAACTTAAAGACTTAAATTACTCTTCTTTTCTTACTTTTCTTCTTCACTTTACTTTTAAAACTTACTACTCTTAATAACTCTTATCTTATCAAAGCTTAAACACTTAAAAACTGAAATTACTCTTCTTTTCTTACTTTTCTTCTTCACTTTACTTTTCAAACTTACTACTCTTAATAACTCTTATCTTATCAAAGCTTAAACACTTAAAAACTAAATTACTCTTCTTTTCTTACTTTTCTTCTTCACTTTACTTTTCAAACTTACTACTCTTAATAACTCTTATCTTATCAAAGCTTACAAACTTAAAGACTTAAATTACTCTTCTTTTCTTACTTTTCTTCTTCACTTTACTTTTGAAACTAACTACTTATAACTCTTATCTTATCAAAGCTTAAACACTTAAAAACTAAATTACTCTTCTTTTCTTACTTTTCTTCTTCACTTTACTTTTCAAACTTACTACTCTTAATAACTCTTATCTTATCAAAGCTTAAACACTTAAAAACTGAAATTACTCTTCTTTTCTTACTTTTCTTCTTCACTTTACTTTTCAAACTAACTACTTTTAATAACTCTTATCAAAGCTTCAACACTAAAAATTAAATTACTCTTCTTTTCTTACTTTTCTTCTTCTTCAATTTACTTTTCAAACTTACTACTCTTAATAACTCTTATCTTATCAAAGCTTAAACACTTAAAAACTGAAATTACTCTTCTTTTCTTACTTTTCTTCTTCACTTTACTTTTCAAACTTACCACTCTTTCTAACTTTTATCAAAGCTTAAACACTTAAAAACTAAATTACTCTTCTTTTCTTACTTTTCTTCTTCACTTAGCTTTTAAAACTAACTACTCTTAATAACTTTTATCAAAGCTTCAACACTTAAAAACTTAAATTACTCTTCTTTTCTACTTTTCTTCTTCACTTTATTTTTCAAACTAACTACTTTTAATAACCTTATCAAAGCTTCAACACTAAAAATTAAATTACTCTTCTTTTCTTACTTTTCTTCTTCACTTTACTTTTAAAACTAACTACTCTTTATTACTCTTATCAAAGCTTAAACACTTAAAAACTAAATTACTCTTCTTTTCTTACTTTTCTTCTTCACTTTACTTTTCAAACTTACTACTCTTAATAACTCTTATCTTATCAAAGCTTAAACACTTAAAAACTTAAATTACTCTTCTTTTCTTACTTTTCTTCTTCACTTTACTTTTCAAACTAACCACTCTTAATAACTCTTATCTTATCAAAGCTTAAACACATAAAAACTAAATTACTCTTCTTTTCTTACTTTTCTTCTTCACTTTACTTTTCAAACTTACTACTCTTTATAACTCTTATCTTATCAAAGCTTAAACACTTAAAAACTAAATTACTCTTCTTTTCTTACTTTTCTTTTTCACTTTACTTTTCAAACTTACTACTCTTAATAACTCTTATCTTATCAAAGCTTCAAAACTTAAAAAATTAATTAACTCTTCTTTTCTTACTTTTCTTCTTAATTTACTTTTAAAACTAACTACTTTTAATAACTCTTAGCAATGCTTTAACACTTAAAAACTGAAATTTCTCTTCTTTTCTTACTTTTCTTCTTCACTTTACTTTTAAAACTTACTACTCTTAATAACTCTTATCTTATCAAAGCTTACAAACTTAAAGACTTAAATTACTCTTCTTTTCTTACTTTTCTTCTTCACTTTACTTTTAAAACTAACTACTCTTTATTACTCTTATCAAAGCTTCAACACTTAAAAACTGAAATTACTCTTCTTTTCTTACTTTTCTTCTTCACTTTACTTTTCAAACTTACTACTCTTAATAACTCTTATCTTATCAAAGCTTAAACACTTAAAAACTAAATTACTCTTCTTTTCTTACTTTTCTTCTTCACTTTACTTTTCAAACTTACTACTCTTAATAACTCTTATCTTATCAAAGCTTAAACACTTTAAAACTAAATTACTCTTCTTTTCTTACTTTTCTTCTTACTTTATTTTTAAAACTAACTACTTATAACTCTTATCTTATCAAAGCTTAAACACTTAAAAACTTAAATTACTCTTCTTTTCTCACTTTTCTTCTTCACTTTACTTTTCAAACTAACTACTCTTAATAACTTTTATCAAAGCTTACATACTTTAAAATTTAAATTACTCTTCTTTTCTACTTTTCTTCTTCACTTTACTTTTCAAACTTACTACTCTTTATTACTCTTATCAAAGCTTCAACACTTAAAAACTGAAATTACTCTTCTTTTCTTACTTTTCTTCTTCACTTTACTTTTCAAACTTACTACTCTTTATAACTCTTATCTTATCAAAGCTTAAACACTTAAAAACTGAAATTACTCTTCTTTTCTTACTTTTCTTCTTCACTTTACTTTTCAAACTAACTACTCTTAATAACTTTTATCAAAGCTTAAACACTTAAAAACTAAATTACTCTTCTTTTCTACTTTTCTTCTTCACTTTATTTTTCAAACAAAACACTCTTAATAACTCTTATCAAAGCTTACAAACTTGAAAACTAAATTACTCTTCTTTTCTTACTTTTCTTCTTCACTTTACTTTTCAAACTTACTACTCTTAATAACTCTTATCTTATCAAAGCTTACAAACTTGAAAACTAAATTACTCTTCTTTTCTTACTTTTCTTCTTCACTTTACTTTTCAAACTTACTACTCTTTCTAACTTTTATCTTATATAAGCTTAAACACTTAAAAACTAAATTACTCTTCTTTTCTTACTTTTCTTCTTCACTTTACTTTTCAAACTTACTACTCTTTCTAACTTTTATCTTATCAAAGCTTAAACACTTAAAAACTAAATTACTCTTCTTTTCTTACTTTTCTTTTTCACTTTACTTTTCAAACTTACTACTCTTAATAACTCTTATCTTATCAAAGCTTCAAAACTTAAAAAATTAATTAACTCTTCTTTTCTTACTTTTCTTCTTAATTTACTTTTAAAACTAACTACTTTTAATAACTCTTAGCAATGCTTTAACACTTAAAAACTGAAATTTCTCTTCTTTTCTTACTTTTCTTCTTCACTTTACTTTTAAAACTTACTACTCTTAATAACTCTTATCTTATCAAAGCTTACAAACTTAAAGACTAAATTACTCTTCTTTTCTTACTTTTCTTCTTCACTTTACTTTTAAAACTAACTACTCTTTATTACTCTTATCAAAGCTTCAACACTTAAAAACTGAAATTACTCTTCTTTTCTTACTTTTCTTCTTCACTTTACTTTTCAAACTTACTACTCTTAATAACTCTTATCTTATCAAAGCTTAAACACTTAAAAACTAAATTACTCTTCTTTTCTTACTTTTCTTCTTCACTTTACTTTTCAAACTTACTACTCTTAATAACTCTTATCTTATCAAAGCTTACAAACTTTAAAACTAAATTACTCTTCTTTTCTTACTTTTCTTCTTACTTTATTTTTAAAACTAACTACTTATAACTCTTATCTTATCAAAGCTTAAACACTTAAAAACTTAAATTACTCTTCTTTTCTCACTTTTCTTCTTCACTTTACTTTTCAAACTAACTACTCTTAATAACTTTTATCAAAGCTTACATACTTTAAAATTTAAATTACTCTTCTTTTCTACTTTTCTTCTTCACTTTACTTTTCAAACTTACTACTCTTTATTACTCTTATCAAAGCTTCAACACTTAAAAACTGAAATTACTCTTCTTTTCTTACTTTTCTTCTTCACTTTACTTTTCAAACTTACTACTCTTAATAACTCTTATCTTATCAAAGCTTAAACACTTAAAAACTGAAATTATTCTTCTTTTCTTACTTTTCTTCTTCACTTTACTTTTCAAACTAACTACTCTTAATAACTTTTATCAAAGCTTAAACACTTAAAAACTAAATTACTCTTCTTTTCTACTTTTCTTCTTCACTTTATTTTTCAAACTAACTACTTTTAATAACTCTTATCAAAGCTTACAAACTTGAAAACTAAATTACTCTTCTTTTCTTACTTTTCTTCTTCACTTTACTTTTCAAGCTAACAACTCTTTATAACTCATATCTTATCAAAGCTTAAACACATAAAAACTAAATTACTCTTCTTTTCTTACTTTTCTTCTTCACTTTACTTTTCAAACTTACTACTCTTTCTAACTTTTATCTTATATAAGCTTAAACACTTAAAAACTAAATTACTCTTCTTTTCTTACTTTTCTTTTTCACTTTACTTTTCAAACTTACTACTCTTAATAACTCTTATCTTATCAAAGCTTCAAAACTTAAAAAATTAATTAACTCTTCTTTTCTTACTTTTCTTCTTAATTTACTTTTAAAACTAACTACTTTTAATAACTCTTAGCAATGCTTTAACAATTAAAAACTGAAATTTCTCTTCTTTTCTTACTTTTCTTCTTCACTTTACTTTTCAAACTTACTACTATTTATAACTCTTATCTTATCAAAGCTTACAAACTTAAAGACTTAAATTACTCTTCTTTTCTTACTTTTCTTCTTCACTTTACTTTTCAAACTAACTACTCTTTATTACTCTTATCAAAGCTTCAACACTTAAAAACTGAAATTACTCTTCTTTTCTTACTTTTCTTCTTCACTTTACTTTTCAAACTTACTACTCTTAATAACTCTTATCTTATCAAAGCTTAAACACTTAAAAACTAAATTACTCTTCTTTTCTTACTTTTCTTCTTCACTTTACTTTTCAAACTTACTACTCTTAATAACTCTTATCTTATCAAAGCTTACAAACTTAAAGACTTAAATTACTCTTCTTTTCTTACTTTTCTTCTTCACTTTACTTTTCAAACTTACTGATCTTAATAACTCTTATCTTATCAAAGCTTAAACACTTAAAAACTAAATTACTCTTCTTTTCTTACTTTTCTTCTTCACTTAGCTTTTAAAACTAACTACTCTTAATAACTTTTATCAAAGCTTCAACACTTAAAAACTGATATTACTCTTCTTTTCTTACTTTTCTTCTTCACTTTACTTTTAAAACTAACTACTCTTTATTACTCTTATCAAAGCTTCAAAGCTTAAAAAATAAAATTACTCTTCTTTTCTTACTTTTCTTCTTCACTTTACTTTTAAAACTAACTACTCTTTATTACTCTTATCAAAGCTTCAACACTTAAAAACTTAAATTACTCTTCTTTTCATACTTTTCTTCTTCACTTTACTTTTCAAACTTACTACTCTTTATTACTCTTATCAAAGCTTAAACACTTAAAAACAAAATTACTCTTCTTTTCTTACTTTTCTTCTTCACTTAGCTTTTAAAACTAACTACTCTTAATAACTCTTATCTTATCAAAGCTTAAACACTTAAAAACTAAATTACTCTTCTTTTCTTACTTTTCTTCTTCACTTTACTTTTGAAACCAACTACTTATAACTCTTATCTTATCAAAGCTTACAAACTTGAAAACTAAATTACTCTTCTTTTCTTACTTTTCTTCTTCACTTTACTTTTAAAACTTACTACTCTTAATAACTCTTATCTTATCAAAGCTTAAACACATAAAAACTAAATTACTCTTCTTTTCTTACTTTTCTTCTTCACTTTACTTTTCAAACTTACTACTCTTTATAACTCTTATCTTATCAAAGCTTAAACACTTAAAAACTTAAATTACTCTTCTTTTCTTACTTTTCTTCTTCACTTTACTTTTCAAACTTACTACTCTTAATAACTCTTATCTTATCAAAGCTTCAACACTAAAACTTAAATTACTCTTCTTTTCTTACTTTTCTTCTTCACTTTACTTTTCAAACTAACTACTCTTAATAACTTTTATCAAAGCTTACATACTTTAAAATTTAAATTACTCTTCTTTTCTACTTTTCTTCTTCACTTTACTTTTCAAACTTACTACTCTTTATAACTCTTATCTTATCAAAGCTTAAACACTTAAAAACTAAATTACTCTTCTTTTCTTACTTTTCTTCTTCACTTTACTTTTCAAACTAACAACTCTTTATAACTCATATCTTATCAAAGCTTAAACACTTAAAAACTTAAATTACTCTTCTTTTCATACTTTTCTTCTTCACTTTACTTTTCAAACTAACTACTCTTAATAACTCTTATCAAAGCTTACAAACTTGAAAACTAAATTACTCTTCTTTTCTTACTTTTCTTCTTCACTTTACTTTTCAAGCTAACAACTCTTTATAACTCATATCTTATCAAAGCTTAAAGACTTAAATTACTCTTCTTTTCTTACTTTTCTTCTTCACTTTACTTTTCAAACAAACCACTCTTAATAACTCTTATCAAAGCTTGAACACTTAAAAACTTAAATTACTCTTCTTTTCTTACTTTTCTTCTTCACTTTACTTTTCAAACTTACTACTCTTTCTAACTTTTATCTTATATAAGCTTAAACACTTAAAAACTAAATTACTCTTATTTTCTTCCTTTTCTTCTTCACTTTATTTTTCAAACTAACTACTTTTAATAACTCTTATCAAAGCTTCAACACTAAAAATTAAATTACTCTTCTTTTCTTACTTTTCTTCTTCACTTTACTTTTCAAACTAACTACTCTTAATAACTCTTATCTTATCAAAGCTTCAACACTTAAAAAATTAAATTACTCTTCTTTTCTTACTTTTCTTCTTCACTTTACTTTTCAAACTAACCACTCTTAATAACTCTTATCTTATCAAAGCTTAAACACATAAAAACTAAATTACTCTTCTTTTCTTACTTTTCTTCTTCACTTTACTTTTCAAACTTACTTACTTTTTCTAACTTTTATCAAAGCTTAAACACTTAAAAACAAAATTACTCTTCTTTTCTTACTTTTCTTCTTCACTTTACTTTTCAAACTTACTGATCTTAATAACTCTTATCTTATCAAAGCTTAAACACTTAAAAACTAAATTACTCTTCTTTTCTTACTTTTCTTCTTCACTTTACTTTTGAAACCAACTACTTATAACTCTTATCTTATCAAAGCTTACAAACTTAAAGACTTAAATTACTCTTCTTTTCTTACTTTTCTTCTTCACTTTACTTTTCAAACTTACTACTCTTAATAACTCTTATCTTATCAAAGCTTCAAAACTTAAAAAATTAATTAACTCTTCTTTTCTTACTTTTCTTCTTCACTTTACTTTTAAAACTAACTACTTTTAATAACTCTTAGCAATGCTTTAACACTTAAAAACTGAAATTTCTCTTCTTTTCTTACTTTTCTTCTTCACTTTACTTTTAAAACTTACTACTATTTATAACTCTTATCTTATCAAAGCTTACAAACTTAAAGACTTAAATTACTCTTCTTTTCTTACTTTTCTTCTTCACTTTACTTTTCAAACTAACTACTTTTAATAACTCTTATCTTATCAAAGCTTACAATCTTGAAAACTAAATTACTCTTCTTTTCTTACTTTTCTTCTTCACTTTACTTTTCAAACTTACTACTCTTAATAACTCTTATCTTAGCAAAGCTTACAAACTCGAAAACTTAAATTATTCTTCTTTCTTACTTTTCTTCTTCACTTTACTTTTCAAACTTACTACTCTTAATAACTCTTATCAAAGCTTGAACACTTAAAAACTTAAATTACTCTTCTTTTCATACTTTTCTTCTTCACTTTACTTTTCAAACCAACTACTCTTAATAACTCTTATCTTATCAAAGCTTACAATCTTGAAAACTAAATTACTCTTCTTTTCTTACTTTTCTTCTTCACTTTACTTTTCAAACTAACAACTCTTTATAACTCATATCTTATCAAAGCTTAAACACTTAAAAACTAAATTACTCTTCTTTTCTTACTTTTCTTTTTCACTTTACTTTTCAAACTTACTACTCTTAATAACTCTTATCTTATCAAAGCTTCAACACTTAAAAACTGAAATTACTCTAATTTTCTACTTTTCTTCTTCACTTTACTTTTCAAACTAACTACTCTTAATAACTCTTATCTTATCAAAGCTTACAAACTTTAAAACTAAAATACTCTTCTTTTCTTACTTTTCTTCTTCACTTTACTTTTCAAACTAACAACTCTTTATAACTCATATCTTATCAAAGCTTAAACACTTAAAAACTAAATTACTCTTCTTTTCTTACTTTTCTTCTTAATTTACTTTTAAAACTAACTACTCTTTATTACTCTTATCAAAGCTTCAACACTTAAAAACTGAAATTACTCTTCTTTTCTTACTTTTCTTCTTCACTTTACTTTTGAAAACTACTTATAACTCTTATCTTATCAAAGGTTACAAACTTGAAAACTAAAATACTCTTCTTTTCTTACTTTTCTTCTTCACTTTACTTTTAAAACTAACTACTTTTAATAACTCTTATCTTATCAAAGCTTACAATCTTGAAAACTAAATTACTCTTCTTTTCTTACTTTTCTTCTTCACTTTACTTTTCAAACTAACTACTCTTAATAACTCTTATCTTATCAAAGCTTAAACACTTAAAAAATAAATTACTCTTCTTTTCTTACTTTTCTTCTTCACTTTACTTTTCAAACTTACTACTCTTAATAACTCTTATCTTAGCAAAGCTTACAAACTCGAAAACTTAAATTATTCTTCTTTTCTTACTTTTCTTCTTCACTTTACTTTTGAAACTAACTATTTATAACTCTTATCTTATCAAAGCTTAAACACTTAAAAACTAAATTACTCTTCTTTTCTTACTTTTCTTCTTCACTTTACTTTTCAAACTTACTACTCTTAATAACTCTTATCTTATCAAAGCTTACAAACTTGAAAACTAAATTACTCTTCTTTTCTTACTTTTCTTCTTCACTTTATTTTTAAAACTAACTACTATTTATTACTCTTATCAAAGCTTCAAAACTTAAAAACTGAAATTATTCTTCTTTTCTTACTTTTCTTCTTCACTTTACTTTTCAAACTAACTACTCTTAATAACTTTTATCAAAGCTTACATACTTTAAAATTTAAATTACTCTTCTTTTCTACTTTTCTTCTTCACTTTATTTTCAAATTAACCACTCTTCATAAATCTTATCTTATCAAAGCTTAAACACTTAAAAACTAAATTACTCTTCTTTTCTTACTTTTCTTCTTCACTTTACTTTTCAAACTTACTACTCATAAGTACTCTTATCTTAGCAAAGCTTACAAACTCGAAAACTTAAATTACTCTTCTTTTCTTACTTTTCTTCTTCACTTTATTTTTAAAACTAACTACTATTTATTACTCTTATCAAAGCTTCAAAACTTAAAAAATTAAATTACTCTTCTTTTCTTACTTTTCTTCTTCACTTTACTTTTCAAACTAACTACTCTTAATAACTTTTATCAAAGCTTACATACTTTAAAATTTAAATTACTCTTCTTTTCTACTTTTCTTCTTCACTTTATTTTCAAATTAACCACTCTTCATAAATCTTATCTTATCAAAGCTTAAACACTTAAAAACTAAATTACTCTTCTTTCTTACTTTTCTTCTTCACTTTACTTTTCAAACTTACTACTCTTAATAACTCTTATCAAAGCTTGAACACTTAAAAAATTAAATTACTCTTCTTTTCTTACTTTTCTTCTTCACTTTACTTTTAAAACTAACTACTATTTATTACTCTTATCAAAGCTTCAACACTTAAAAACTGAAATTACTCTTCTTTTCTACTTTTCTTCTTCACTTTACTTTTCAAACTAACAACTCTTTATAACTCATATTTTATCAAAGCTTAAACACTTAAAAACTAAATTACTCTTCTTTTCATACTTTTCTTCTTCACTTTACTTTTCAAACTTACTACTCTTAATAACTCTTATCTTATCAAAGCTTACAAACTTAAAAACTAAATTACTCTTCTTTTCTTACTTTTCTTTTTCACTTTACTTTTCAAACTTACTACTCTTTAAAACTCTTATCAAAGCTTCAACACTTAAAAACTGAAATTACTCTTCTTTTCTTACTTTTCTTCTTCACTTTACTTTTCAAACTAACTACTCTTTATAACTTTTATCAAAGCTTACATACTTTAAAATTTAAATTACTCTTCTTTTCTACTTTTCTTCTTCACTTTATTTTCAAATTAACCACTCTTCATAAATCTTATCTTATCAAAGCTTAAACACTTAAAAACTAAATTACTCTTCTTTTCTTACTTTTCTTCTTCACTTTACTTTTCAAACTTACTACTCTTAATAACTCTTATCTTAGCAAAGCTTACAAACTCGAAAACTTAAATTATTCTTCTTTTCTTACTTTTCTTCTTCACTTTACTTTTTTAACTTACTACTCTTAATAACTCTTATCAAAGCTTGAACACTTAAAAAATTAAATTACTCTTCTTTTCATACTTTTCTTCTTCACTTTACTTTTAAAACTAACTACTCTTAATAACTCTTATCTTATCAAAGCTTACAATCTTGAAAACTAAATTACTCTTCTTTTCTTACTTTTCTTCTTCACTTTACTTTTCAAACTAACAACTCTTTATAACTCATATCTTATCAAAGCTTAAACACATAAAAACTAAATTACTCTTCTTTTCTTACTTTTCTTCTTCACTTTACTTTTCAAACTTACTACTCATAAGTACTCTTATCTTAGCAAAGCTTACAAACTCGAAAACTTAAATTACTCTTCTTTTCTTACTTTTCTTCTTCACTTTATTTTTAAAACTAACTACTATTTATTACTCTTATCAAAGCTTCAACACTTAAAAACTGAAATTACTCTTCTTTTCTTACTTTTCTTCTTCACTTTACTTTTCAAACTAACTACTCTTTATAACTTTTATCAAAGCTTACATACTTTAAAATTTAAATTACTCTTCTTTTCTACTTTTCTTCTTCACTTTATTTTCAAACTTTTACTAACTACCATACTTTAAAATTTAAATTACTCTTCTCTTCAAATAAACTCTTCTTATCTTATCAAAGCTTAAACACTTAAAAAATTAAATTACTCTTCTTTTCTTACTTTTCTTCTTCACTTTACTTTTCAAACTTACTACTCTTAATAACTCTTATCTTAGCAAAGCTTACAAACTCGAAAACTTAAATTATTCTTCTTTTCTTACTTTTCTTCTTCACTTTACTTTTCAAACTTACTACTCTTAATAACTCTTATCAAAGCTTGAACACTTAAAAACTTAAATTACTCTTCTTTTCATACTTTTCTTCTTCACTTTACTTTTCAAACCAACTACTCTTAATAACTCTTATCTTATCAAAGCTTACAATCTTGAAAACTAAATTACTCTTCTTTTCTTACTTTTCTTCTTCACTTTACTTTTCAAACTAACAACTCTTTATAACTCATATCTTATCAAAGCTTAAACACATAAAAACTAAATTACTCTTCTTTTCTTACTTTTCTTCTTCACTTTACTTTTCAAACTTACTACTCATAAGTACTCTTATCTTAGCAAAGCTTACAAACTCGAAAACTTAAATTACTCTTCTTTTCTTACTTTTCTTCTTCACTTTATTTTTAAAACTAACTACTATTTATTACTCTTATCAAAGCTTCAAAACTTAAAAAATTAAATTACTCTTCTTTTCTTACTTTTCTTCTTCACTTTACTTTTCAAACTTACTACTCTTAATAACTCTTATCTTATCAAAGCTTACAAACTTAAAGACTTAAATTACTCTTCTTTTCTTACTTTTCTTCTTCACTTTACTTTTAAAACTTACTACTCTTAATAACTCTTATCTTATCAAAGCTTACAAACTTAAAGACTTAAATTACTCTTCTTTTCTTACTTTTCTTCTTCACTTTACTTTTAAAACTAACTACTCTTTATTACTCTTATAAAAGCTTCAACACTTAAAAACTGAAATTACTCTTCTTTTCTTACTTTTCTTCTTCACTTTACTTTTCAAACTTACTACTCTTAATAACTCTTATCTTATCAAAGCTTAAACACTTAAAAACTAAATTACTCTTCTTTTCTTACTTTTCTTCTTCACTTTACTTTTCAAACTTACTACTCTTAATAACTCTTATCTTATCAAATCATACAAACTTAAAGACTTAAATTACTCTTCTTTTTTTACTTTTCTTCTTTACTTTACTTTTAAAACTAACTACTCTTTATTACTCTTATCAAAGCTTCAACATTTAAAAACTGAAATTACTCTTCTTTTCTTACTTTTCTTCTTCACTTTACTTTTAAAACTAACTTTTTATAACTCTCATTTTATAAAAGCTTCAACACTTAAAAACTGAAATTACTCTTCTTTTCTTACTTTTCTTCTTCACTTTACTTTTAAAACTAACATCTCTTTATTACTCTTATCAAAGCTTCAAACCTAAAAATTAAATTACTCTTCTTTTCTTACTTTTCTTCTTCACTTTACTTTTAAAACTAACTACTCTTTATTACTCTTATCAAAGCTTCAACACTTAAAAACTAAATTACTCTTCTTTTCTTACTTTTCTTCTTCACTTTACTTTTCAAACTTACTACTCTTAATAACTCTTATCTTATCAAAGCTTACAAACTTAAAAACTAAATTACTCTTCTTTTCTTACTTTTCTTCTTCACTTAGCTTTTAAAATTAACTATTTATAACTCTAATCTTATCAAAGCTTCAAAACTTAAAAAATTAAATTACTCTTCTTTTCTTACTTTTCTTCTTCACTTTACTTTTCAAACTTATTACTCTTCAAAACTCTTATCAAAGCTTACATACTTAAAAATTTAAATTACTCTTCTTTTCTACTTTTATTCTTCACTTTACTTTTCAAACTTACTACTCTTAATAACACTTATCTTATCAAAGCTTACAAACTTTAAAACTAAATTACTCTTCTTTTCTTACTTTTCTTCTTCACTTTACTTTTCAAACTTACTACTCTTAATAACTCTTATCTTATCAAAGCTTACAAACTTAAAAACTAAATTACTCTTCTTTTCTTACTTTTCTTCTTCACTTTACTTTTCAAACTAACTACTCTTTATTACTCTTATCAAAGCTTGAACACTTAAGAACTTAAATTACTCTTCTTTTCATACTTTTCTTCTTCACTTAGCTTTTAAAACTAACTACTTATAACTCTTATCTTATCAAAGCTTCAACACTTAAAAACTGAAATTACTCTTCTTTTCTTACTTTTCTTCTTCACTTTACTTTTAAAACTAACTACTTATAACTCTCATCAAAGCTTTAACACTAAAAATTAAAATACTCTTCTTTTCTTACTTTTCTTCTTCACTTTACTTTTAAAACTAACTACTCTTTATTACTCTTATCAAAGCTTCAACACTTAAAAACTAAATTACTCTTCTTTTCTTACTTTTCTTCTTCACTTTACTTTTGAAACTAACTACTTATAACTCTTATCTTATCAAAGCTTACAAACTTGAAAACTGAATTACTCTTCTTTTCTTACTTTTCTTCTTCACTTTACTTTTAAAACTAAATGCTCTTTATTACTCTTATCAAAGCTTCAACACTTAAAAAATTAATCTACTCTTCTTTTCTTACTTTTCTTCTTAACTTTACTTTTAAAACTAACTACTTATAACTCTCATTTTATAAAAGCTTCAACACTTAAAAACTGAAATTACTCTTCTTTTCTTACTTTTCTTCTTCACTTTACTTTTAAAACTAACTGCTCTTTATTACTCTTATCAAAGCTTCAACACTTAAAAAATTAATCTACTCTTCTTTTCTTACTTTTCTTCTTCACTTTACTTTTAAAACTAACTTTTTATAACTCTCATTTTATAAAAGCTTTAACACTAAAACTGAAATTACTCTTCTTTTCTTACTTTTCTTCTTCACTTTACTTTTAAAACTAACTGCTCTTTATTACTCTTATCAAAGCTTCAAAACTTAAAAACTGAAATTACTCTTCTTTTCTTACTTTTCTTCTTCACTTAGCTTTTAAAACTAACTACTTATAACTCTCATTTTATAAAAGCTTCAACACTTAAAAACTGAAATTACTCTTCTTTTCTTACTTTTCTTCTTCACTTTACTTTTAAAACTAACTACTCTTTATTACTCTTATCAAAGCTTCAAAACTTAAAAAATTAAATTACTCTTCTTTTCTTACTTTTCTTCTTCACTTAGCTTTTGAAACTAACTACTCTTTATTACTCTTATCAAAGCTTCAACACTTAAAAAATTAATCTACTCTTCTTTTCTTACTTTTCTTCTTCACTTTACTTTTAAAACTAACTTTTTATAACTCTCATTTTATAAAAGCTTCAACACTTAAAAACTGAAATTACTCTTCTTTTCTTACTTTTCTTCTTCACTTTACTTTTAAAACTAACATCTCTTTATTACTCTTATCAAAGCTTCAAACCTAAAAATTAAATTACTCTTCTTTTCTTACTTTTCTTCTTCACTTTACTTTTAAAACTAACTACTCTTTATTACTCTTATCAAAGCTTCAACACTTAAAAAATTAAATTACTCTTCTTTTCTTACTTTTCTTCTTCACTTAGCTTTTAAAACTAACTACTCTTTATTACTCTTATCAAAGCTTCAACACTTAAAAACTGAAATTACTCTTCTTTTCTTACTTTTCTTCTTCACTTTACTTTTAAAACTAACTGCTCTTAATTACTCTTATCAAAGCTTCAACACTTAAAAAATTAATCTACTCTTCTTTTCTTACTTTTCTTCTTCACTTTACTTTTAAAACTAACTTTTTATAACTCTCATTTTATAAAAGCTTTAACACTAAAACTGAAATTACTCTTCTTTTCTTACTTTTCTTCTTCACTTTACTTTTAAAACTAACTGCTCTTTATTACTCTTATCAAAGCTTCAACACTTAAAAACTGAAATTACTCTTCTTTTCTTACTTTTCTTCTTCACTTTACTTTTAAAACTAACTACTCTTTATTACTCTTATCAAAGCTTCAAAACTTAAAAAATTAAATTACTCTTCTTTTCTTACTTTTCTTCTTCACTTAGCTTTTGAAACTAACTACTCTTTATTACTCTTATCAAAGCTTCAACACTTAAAAAATTAATCTACTCTTCTTTTCTTACTTTTCTTCTTCACTTTACTTTTAAAACTAACTTTTTATAACTTTCATTTTATAAAAGCTTCAACACTTAAAAACTGAAATTACTCTTCTTTTCTTACTTTTCTTCTTCACTTTACTTTTAAAACTAACATCTCTTTATTACTCTTATCAAAGCTTCAAACCTAAAAATTAAATTACTCTTCTTTTCTTACTTTTCTTCTTCACTTTACTTTTAAAACTAACTACTCTTTATTACTCTTATCAAAGCTTCAACACTTAAAAAATTAAATTACTCTTCTTTTCTTACTTTTCTTCTTCACTTAGCTTTTAAAACTAACTACTCTTTATTACTCTTATCAAAGCTTCAACACTTAAAAACTGAAATTACTCTTCTTTTCTTACTTTTCTTCTTCACTTTACTTTTAAAACTAACTACTCTTTATTACTCTTATCAAAGCTTCAAAACTAAAAAAATTAAATTACTCTTCTTTTCTTACTTTTCTTCTTCACTTTACTTTCAAAACTAACTTTTTATAACTCTCATTTTATAAAAGCTTCAACACTTAAAAACTGAAATTACTCTTCTTTTCTTACTTTTCTTCTTCACTTTACTTTTAAAACTAACTACTCTTTATTACTCTTATCAAAGCTTCAAAACTAAAAAAATTAAATTACTCTTCTTTTCTTACTTTTCTTCTTCACTTTACTTTTCAAACTTACTACTCATAAGTACTCTTATCTTAGCAAAGCTTACAAACTCGAAAACTTAAATTACTCTTCTTTTCTTACTTTTCTTCTTCACTTTATTTTTAAAACTAACTACTATTTATTACTCTTATCAAAGCTTCAAAACTTAAAAAATTAAATTACTCTTCTTTTCTTACTTTTCTTCTTCACTTTACTTTTCAAACTTACTACTCTTAATAACTCTTATCTTATCAAAGCTTACAAACTTAAAGACTTAAATTACTCTTCTTTTCTTACTTTTCTTCTTCACTTTACTTTTAAAACTAACTGCTCTTTATTACTCTTATCAAAGCTTCAACACTTAAAAAATTAAATTACTCTTCTTTTCTTACTTTTCTTCTTCACTTAGCTTTTAAAACTAACTACTCTTTATTACTCTTATCAAAGCTTCAACACTTAAAAACTGAAATTACTCTTCTTTTCTTACTTTTCTTCTTCACTTTACTTTTAAAACTAACTACTCTTTATTACTCTTATCAAAGCTTCAAAACTAAAAAAATTAAATTACTCTTCTTTTCTTACTTTTCTTCTTCACTTTACTTTCAAAACTAACTTTTTATAACTCTCATTTTATAAAAGCTTCAACACTTAAAAACTGAAATTACTCTTCTTTTCTTACTTTTCTTCTTCACTTTACTTTTAAAACTAACTACTCTTTATTACTCTTATCAAAGCTTCAACACTTAAAAAATTAATCTACTCTTCTTTTCTTACTTTTCTTCTTAACTTTACTTTCAAAACTAACTTTTTATAACTCTCATTTTATAAAAGCTTCAACACTTAAAAACTGAAATTACTCTTCTTTTCTTACTTTTCTTCTTCACTTTACTTTTAAAACTAACTACTCTTTATTACTCTTATCAAAGCTTCAAAACTTAAAAAATTAAATTACTCTTCTTTTCTTACTTTTCTTCTTCACTTAGCTTTTAAAACTAACTACTCTTTATTACTCTTATCAAAGCTTCAACACTTAAAAAATTAATCTACTCTTCTTTTCTTACTTTTCTTCTTCACTTTACTTTTAAAACTAACTTTTTATAACTCTTATCAAAGCTTCAAAACTTAAAAAATTAAATTACTCTTCTTTTCTTACTTTTCTTCTTCACTTAGCTTTTAAAACTAACTACTCTTTATTACTCTTATCAAAGCTTCAACACTTAAAAACTGAAATTACTCTTCTTTTCTTACTTTTCTTCTTCACTTTACTTTCAAAACTAACTTTTTATAACTCTCATTTTATAAAAGCTTCAACACTTAAAAACTGAAATTACTCTTCTTTTCTTACTTTTCTTCTTCACTTTACTTTTAAAACTAACTACTCTTTATTACTCTTATCAAAGCTTCAAAACTTAAAAAATTAAATTACTCTTCTTTTCTTACTTTTCTTCTTCACTTAGCTTTTAAAACTAACTACTCTTTATTACTCTTATCAAAGCTTCAACACTTAAAAACTAAATTACTCTTCTTTTCTTACTTTTCTTCTTCACTTAGCTTTTCAAACTTACTACTCTTAATAACTCTTATCTTAACAAAGCTTCAAAACTTAAAAAATTAAATTACTCTTCTTTTCTTACTTTTCTTCTTCACTTAGCTTTTAAAATTAACTACTCTTTACTACTCTTATCAAAGCTTCAACACTAAAAATTAAATTACTCTTCCTTTCTTACTTTTCTTCTTCACTTTACTTTTAAAACTAACTACTCTTTATTACTCTTATCAAAGCTTCAACACTAAAAAACTGAAATTACTCTTCTTTTCTTACTTTTCTTCTTCACTTAGCTTTTAAAACTAACTACTCTTTATTACTCTCATTTTATAAAAGCTTCAACACTTAAAAACTGAAATTACTCTTCTTTTCTTACTTTTCTTCTTCACTTAGCTTTTAAAACTAACTACTCTCTATTACTCTTATGAAAGCTTCAAAGCTTAAAAACTGAAATTAATATTCTTTTCTTACTTTTCTTCTTCACTTAGCTTTTAAAACTAACTACTCTCTATAAATCTTATAAAGCTTCAACACTTAAAAACTGAAATTACTCTTCTTTTCTTACTTTTCTTCTTCACTTTATTTTTAAAACTAACTACTCTTTATCACTCTTATCAAAGCTTCAACACTTAAAAACTAAATTACTCTTCTTTTCTTACTTTTCTTCTTCACTTTACTTTTCAAACTTACTACTCTTAATAACTCTTATCTTATCAAAGCTTACAAACTTAAAGACTTAAATTACTCTTCTTTTCTTACTTTTCTTCTTCACTTTATTTTTAAAACTAACTACTCTTTATTACTCTTATCAAAGCTTCAACACTTAAAAACTAAATTACTCTTCTTTTCTTACTTTTCTTCTTCACTTTACTTTTCAAACTTACTACTCTTAATAACTCTTATCTTATCAAAGCATACAAACTTAAAAACTAAATTACTCTTCTTTTCTTACTTTTCTTCTTCACTTTACTTTTCAAACTTATTACTCTTCAAAACTCTTATCAAAGCTTACATACTTAAAAATTTAAATTACTCTTCTTTTCTACTTTTATTCTTCACTTTATTTTACAAACTAACAACTCTTTATAACTCATATCTTATCAAAGCTTAAACACTTAAAAACTAAATTACTCTTCTTTTCATACTTTTCTTCTTCACTTTACTTTTCAAACTAACTACTCTTAATAACTCTTATCTTATCAAAGCTTACAAACTTGAAAACTATATTACTCTTCTTTTCTTACTTTTCTTCTTCACTTTACTTTTCAAACTAACTACTCTTTATTACTCTTATCAAAGCTTGAACACTTAAGAACTTAAATTACTCTTCTTTTCATACTTTTCTTCTTCACTTAGCTTTTAAAACTAACTACTTATAACTCTTATCTTATCAAAGCTTCAACACTTAAAAACTGAAATTACTCTTCTTTTCTTACTTTTCTTCTTCACTTTACTTTTAAAACTAACTACTAATAACTCTCATCAAAGCTTTAACACTAAAAATTAATCTACTCTTCTTTTCTTACTTTTCTTCTTCACTTTACTTTTAAAACTAAACACTCTTTATTACTCTTATGAAAGCTTCAAAACTTAAAAAATTAAATTACTCTTCTTTTCTTACTTTTCTTCTTCACTTTACTTTTAAAACTAACTACTCTTTATTACTCTTATCAAAGCTTCAAAACTTAAAAAATTAAATTACTCTTCTTTTCTTACTTTTCTTCTTCACTTTACTTTTAAAACTAACTACTCTTTATTACTCTTATCAAAGCTTCAACACTTAAAAAATTAAATTACTCTTCTTTTCTTACTTTTCTTCTTCACTTTACTTTTAAAACTAACTTTTTATAACTCTCATTTTATAAAAGCTTTAACACTAAAACTGAAATTACTCTTCTTTTCTTACTTTTCTTCTTCACTTTACTTTTAAAACTAACTGCTCTTTATTACTCTTATCAAAGCTTCAAAACTTAAAAACTGAAATTACTCTTCTTTTCTTACTTTTCTTCTTCACTTAGCTTTTAAAACTAACTACTCTCTATTACTCTTATGAAAGCTTCAAAGCTTAAAAACTGAAATTACTCTTCTTTTCTTACTTTTCTTCTTCACTTTACTTTTAAAACTAACTACTCTTTATTACTCTTATCAAAGCTTCAAAACTTAAAAAATTAAATTACTCTTCTTTTCTTACTTTTCTTCTTCACTTTACTTTTAAAACTAACTGCTCTTTATTACTCTTATCAAAGCTTCAACACTTAAAAAATTAATCTACTCTTCTTTTCTTACTTTTCTTCTTCACTTTACTTTTAAAACTAACTTTTTATAACTCTCATTTTATAAAAGCTTTAACACTAAAACTGAAATTACTCTTCTTTTCTTACTTTTCTTTTTCACTTTACTTTTAAAACTAACTGCTCTTTATTACTCTTATCAAAGCTTCAAAACTTAAAAAATTAAATTACTCTTCTTTTCTTACTTTTCTTCTTCACTTAGCTTTTGAAACTAACTACTCTTTATTACTCTTATCAAAGCTTCAACACTTAAAAAATTAATCTACTCTTCTTTTCTTACTTTTCTTCTTCACTTTACTTTTAAAACTAACTTTTTATAACTCTCATTTTATAAAAGCTTCAAAGCTTAAAAACTGAAATTACTCTTCTTTTCTTACTTTTCTTCTTCACTTAACTTTTAAAACTAACTACTCTTTATTACTCTCATCAAAGCTTCAACACTTAAAAAATTAAATTACTCTTCTTTTCTTACTTTTCTTCTTCACTTTACTTTTAAAACTAACTGCTCTTTATTACTCTTATCAAAGCTTCAAAACTTAAAAACTGAAATTACTCTTCTTTTCTTACTTTTCTTCTTCACTTTACTTTTAAAACTAACTACTCTTTATTACTCTTATCAAAGCTTCAACACTTAAAAACTGAAATTACTCTTCTTTTCTTACTTTTCTTCTTCACTTTACTTTTAAAACTAACTGCTCTTTATTACTCTTATCAAAGCTTCAACACTTAAAAAATTAATCTACTCTTCTTTTCTTACTTTTCTTCTTCACTTTACTTTTAAAACTAACTTTTTATAACTCTCATTTTATAAAAGCTTCAACACTTAAAAACTGAAATTACTCTTCTTTTCTTACTTTTCTTTTTCACTTTACTTTTAAAACTAACATCTCTTTATTACTCTTATCAAAGCTTCAAACCTAAAAATTAAATTACTCTTCTTTTCTTACTTTTCTTCTTCACTTTTTTTTTAAAACTAAACACTCTTTATTACTCTTATCAAAGCTTCAAAACTTAAAAACTGAAATTACTCTTCTTTTCTTACTTTTCTTCTTCACTTAGCTTTTAAAACTAACTACTTATAACTCTTATCTTATCAAAGCTTCAACACTTAAAAACTGAAATTACTCTTCTTTTCTTACTTTTCTTCTTCACTTTACTTTTAAAACTAACTACTCTTTATTACTCTCATTTTATAAAAGCTTCAACACTTAAAAACTGAAATTACTCTTCTTTTCTTACTTTTCTTCTTCACTTTACTTTTAAAACTAAACACTCTTTATTACTCTTATCAAAGCTTCAACACTTAAAAAATTAAATTACTCTTCTTTTCTTACTTTTCTTCTTCACTTTAATTTCAAAACTAACTTTTTATAACTCTCATTTTATAAAAGCTTAAACTTAAAAACTTAAATTACTCTTCTTTTCTTACTTTTCTTCTTCACTTTTTTTTTAAAACTAAACACTCTTTATTACTCTTATCAAAGCTTCAAAACTTAAAAACTGAAATTACTCTTCTTTTCTTACTTTTCTTCTTCACTTAGCTTTTAAAACTAACTACTTATAACTCTTATCAAAGCTTCAACACTTAAAAACTGAAATTACTCTTCTTTTCTTACTTTTCTTCTTCACTTTACTTTTAAAACTAACTACTCTTTATTACTCTTATCAAAGCTTCAAAGCTTCAACACTAAAAATTAATCTACTCTTCTTTTCTTACTTTTCTTCTTCACTTAGCTTTTAAAACTAACTACTCTTTATTACTCTTATCAAAGCTTCAACACTTAAAAACTGAAATTAATATTCTTTTCTTACTTTTCTTCTTCACTTAGCTTTTAAAACTAACTACTCTTTATTACTCTTATCAAAGCTTCAACACTTAAAAACTGAAATTACTCTTCTTTTCTTACTTTTCTTCTTCACTTTACTTTTAAAACTAACTACTCTTTATTACTCTTATCAAAGCTTCAAAACTTCAACACTTAAAAAATTAAATTACTCTTCTTTTCTTACTTTTCTTCTTCACTTTACTTTTAAAACTAACTACTATTTATTACTCTTATCAAAGCTTCAAAGCTTCAACACTAAAAATTAAATTACTCTTCTTTTCTTACTTTTCTTCTTCACTTTACTTTTAAAACTAACTACTCTTTATTACTCTTATCAAAGCTTCAAAGCTTCAACACTAAAAACTGAAATTACTCTTCTTTTATTACTTTTCTTCTTCACTTTACTTTTAAAACTAACTACTCTTTATTAATCTTATCAAAGCTTCAAAACTTAAAAACTGAAATTACTCTTCTTTTCTTACTTTTCTTCTTCACTTAGCTTTTAAAACTAACTACTCTCTATTACTCTTATGAAAGCTTCAAAGCTTAAAAACTGAAATTACTCTTCTTTTCTTACTTTTCTTCTTCACTTTACTTTTAAAACTAACTACTCTCTATTACTCTTATGAAAGCTTCAAAGCTTAAAAACTGAAATTACTCTTCTTTTCTTACTTTTCTTCTTCACTTAACTTTTAAAACTAACTACTCTTTATTACTCTCATCAAAGCTTCAACACTTAAAAAATTAAATTACTCTTCTTTTCTTACTTTTCTTCTTCACTTTACTTTCAAAACTAACTTTTTATAACTCTCATTTTATAAAAGCTTCAACACTTAAAAACTGAAATTACTCTTCTTTTCTTACTTTTCTTCTTCACTTTACTTTTAAAACTAACTGCTCTTTATTACTCTTATCAAAGCTTCAACACTTAAAAAATTAATCTACTCTTCTTTTCTTACTTTTCTTCTTCACTTTACTTTTAAAACTAACTTTTTATAACTCTCATTTTATAAAAGCTTTAACACTAAAACTGAAATTACTCTTCTTTTCTTACTTTTCTTCTTCACTTTACTTTTAAAACTAACTACTCTCTATTACTCTTATGAAAGATTCAACACTTAAAAAATTAAATTACTCTTCTTTTCTTACTTTTCTTCTTCACTTTACTTTTAAAACTAACTTTTTATAACTCTCATTTTATAAAAGCTTCAACACTTAAAAACTGAAATTACTCTTCTTTTCTTACTTTTCTTCTTCACTTTACTTTTAAAACTAACTACTCTTTATTACTCTTATCAAAGCTTCAACACTTAAAAAATTAAATTACTCTTCTTTTCTTACTTTTCTTCTTCACTTTACTTTTAAAACTAAACACTCTTTAATACTCTTATCAAAGCTTCAACACTTAAAAAATTAAATTACTCTTCTTTTCTTACTTTTCTTCTTCACTTTACTTTTAAAACTAACTACTCTTTATTACTCTTATCAAAGCTTCAACACTTAAAAACTGAAATTACTCTTCTTTTCTTACTTTTCTTCTTCACTTAGCTTTTAAAACTAACTACTCTTTATTACTCTTATCAAAGCTTCAACACTTAAAAAATTAATCTACTCTTCTTTTCTTACTTTTCTTCTTCACTTTACTTTTAAAACTAACTTTTTATAACTCTCATTTTATAAAAGCTTCAACACTTAAAAACTGAAATTACTCTTCTTTTCTTACTTTTCTTCTTCACTTTACTTTTAAAACTAACTACTCTTTATTACTCTTATCAAAGCTTCAAAACTTAAAAAATTAAATTACTCTTCTTTTCTTACTTTTCTTCTTCACTTAGCTTTTAAAACTAACTACTCTCTATTACTCTTATCAAAGCTTCAAAGCTTAAAAACTGAATCTACTCTTCTTTTCTTACTTTTCTTCTTCACTTTACTTTTAAAACTAACTACTATTTATTACTCTTATCAAAGCTTCAAAACTTAAAAAATTAAATTACTCTTCTTTTCTTACTTTTCTTCTTCACTTTACTTTTAAAACTAACTACTCTTTATTACTCTTATCAAAGCTTCAAAACTTAAAAACTGAAATTACTCTTCTTTTCTTACTTTTCTTCTTCACTTTACTTTTAAAACTAACTACTCTTTATTACTCTTATCAAAGCTTCAACACTTAAAAAATTAAATTACTCTTCTTTTCTACTTTTCTTCTTCACTTAGCTTTTAAAACTAACTACTCTCTATTACTCTTATGAAAGCTTCAAAGCTTAAAAACTGAAATTACTCTTCTTTTCTTACTTTTCTTCTTCACTTTACTTTTAAAACTAACTACTCTTTATTACTCTCATCAAAGCTTCAAAACTTAAAAAATTAAATTACTCTTCTTTTCTTACTTTTCTTCTTCACTTTACTTTCAAAACTAACTTTTTATAACTCTCATTTTATAAAAGCTTCAACACTTAAAAACTGAAATTACTCTTCTTTTCTTACTTTTCTTCTTCACTTTTTTTTTAAAACTAAACACTCTTTATTACTCTTATCAAAGCTTCAAAACTTAAAAACTGAAATTACTCTTCTTTTCTTACTTTTCTTCTTCACTTAGCTTTTAAAACTAACTACTTATAACTCTCATCTTATAAAAGCTTCAACACTTAAAAACTGAAATTACTCTTCTTTTCTTACTTTTCTTCTTCACTTTACTTTTAAAACTAAACACTCTTTATTACTCTTATCAAAGCTTCAACACTTAAAAAATAAAATTACTCTTCTTTTCTTACTTTTCTTCTTTACTTTACTTTTAAAACTAACTACTTATAACTCTCATCTTATCAAAGCTTCAACACTTAAAAACTGAAATTACTCTTCTTTTCTTACTTTTCTTCTTCACTTTACTTTTAAAACTAACTACTTTTTATTACTCTTATAAAAGCTTCAACACTTAAAAACTGAAATTACTCTTCTTTTCTTACTTTTCTTCTTCACTTTACTTTTAAAACTAACTACTCTTTATTAATCTTATCAAAGCTTCAAAACTTAAAAACTGAAATTACTCTTCTTTTCTTACTTTTCTTCTTCACTTAGCTTTTAAAACTAACTACTCTCTATTACTCTTATGAAAGCTTCAAAGCTTAAAAACTGAAATTACTCTTCTTTTCTTACTTTTCTTCTTCACTTTACTTTTAAAACTAACTACTCTTTATTACTCTTATCAAAGCTTCAAAACTAAAAAAATTAAATTACTCTTCTTTTCTTACTTTTCATCTTCACTTTACTTTTAAAACTAAACACTCTTTATTACTCTTATCAAAGCTTCAAAACTTAAAAAATTAAATTACTCTTCTTTTCTTACTTTTCTTCTTCACTTTACTTCCAAAACTAACTTTTTATAACTCTTATCAAAGCTTCAAAACTTAAAAATGCCAATTACTCTTCTTTTCTTACTTTTCTTCTTCACTTAGCTTTTAAAACTAACTACTCTTTATTACTCTTATCAAAACTTCAACACTTAAAAACTGAAATTACTCTTCTTTTCTTACTTTTCTTCTTCACTTTACTTTTAAAACTAACTACTCTTTATTACTCTTATGAAAGATTCAACACTTAAAAACTGAAATTACTCTTCTTTTCTTACTTTTCTTCTTCACTTTACTTTTAAAACTAACTACTCTTTATTACTCTTATCAAAGCTTCAAAACTTAAAAAATTAAATTACTCTTCTTTTCTTACTTTTCTTCTTCACTTTACTTTCAAAACTAACTTTTTATAACTCTCATTTTATAAAAGCTTCAACAATTAAAAACTGAAATTACTCTTCTTTTCTTACTTTTCTTCTTCACTTAGCTTTTAAAACTAACTACTATTTATTACTCTTATCAAAGCTTCAAAGCTTAAAAACTGAAATTACTCTTCTTTTCTATCTTTTCTTCTTCACTTTACTTTTAAAACTAACTACTATTTATTACTCTTATCAAAGCTTCAAAGCTTCAACACTAAAAATTAAATTACTCTTCTTTTCTTACTTTTCTTCTTCACTTTACTTTTAAAACTAACTACTCTTTATTACTCTTATCAAAGCTTCAAAACTTAAAAAATTAAATTACTCTTCTTTTCTTACTTTTCTTCTCACTTTACTTTTAAAACTAACTACTCTTTATTACTCTTATCAAAGCTTCAAAGCTTCAACACTAAAAACTGAAATTACTCTTCTTTATTACTTTTCTTCTTCACTTTACTTTTAAAACTAACTACTCTTTATTACTCTTATCAAAGCTTCAAAACTTAAAAACTGAAATTACTCTTCTTTTCTTACTTTTCTTCTTCACTTAGCTTTTAAAACTAACTACTCTCTATTACTCTTATGAAAGCTTAAAGCTTAAAAACTGAAATTACTCTTCTTTTCTTACTTTTCTTCTTCACTTTACTTTTAAAACTAACTACTCTTTATTACTCTCATCAAAGCTTCAACACTTAAAAACTGAAATTACTCTTCTTTTCTTACTTTTCTTCTTCACTTTACTTTCAAAACTAACTACTCTTTATTACTCTTATCAAAGCTTCAAAACTAAAAAAATTAAATTACTCTTCTTTTCTTACTTTTCTTCTTCACTTTACTTTCAAAACTAACTTTTTATAACTCTCATTTTATAAAAGCTTCAACACTTAAAAACTGAAATTACTCTTCTTTTCTTACTTTTCTTCTTCACTTTACTTTTAAAACTAACTACTCTTTATTACTCTTATCAAAGCTTCAAAGCTTCAACACTAAAAATTAAATTACTCTTCTTTTCTTACTTTTCATCTTCACTTTACTTTTAAAACTAACTACTATTTATTACTCTTATCAAAGCTTCAAAGCTTCAACACTAAAAATTAAATTACTCTTCTTTTCTTACTTTTCTTCTTCACTTTACTTTTAAAACTAACTACTCTTTATTACTCTTATCAAAGCTTCAAAGCTTCAACACTAAAAATTAAATTACTCTTCTTTTCTTACTTTTCTTCTTCACTTTACTTTTAAAACTAACTACTATTTATTACTCTTATCAAAGCTTCAACACTTAAAAACTGAAATTACTCTTCTTTTCTTACTTTTCTTCTTCACTTAGCTTTTAAAACTAACTACTCTTTATTACTCTTATCAAAGCTTCAAAACTAAAAAATTAAATTACTCTTCTTTTCTTACTTTTCTTCTTCACTTTACTTTCAAAACTAACTTTTTATAACTCTCATTTTATAAAAGCTTCAACACTTAAAAACTGAAATTACTCTTCTTTTCTTACTTTTCTTCTTCACTTTACTTTTAAAACTAACTACTCTTTATTACTCTTATCAAAGCTTCAAAGCTTCAACACTAAAAATTAAATTACTCTTCTTTTCTTACTTTTCATCTTCACTTTACTTTTAAAACTAACTACTCTTTATTACTCATTTTATCAAAGCTTCAACACTTAAAAACTGAAATTACTCTTCTTTTCTTACTTTTCTTCTTCACTTTTTTTTTTAATCTAAACACTCTTTATTACTCTTATCAAAGCTTTAAAACTTAAAAACTGAAATTACTCTTCTTTTCTTACTTTTCTTCTTCACTTTACTTTTAAAACTAACTACTATTTATTACTCTTATCAAAGCTTCAAAACTTAAAAAATTAAATTACTCTTCTTTTCTTACTTTTCTTCTTCACTTTACTTTTAAAACTAACTACTCTTTATTACTCTTATCAAAGCTTCAAAGCTTCAACACTAAAAATTAAATTACTCTTCTTTTCTTACTTTTCTTCTTCACTTTACTTTTAAAACTAACTACTATTTATTACTCTTATCAAAGCTTCAACACTTAAAAACTGAAATTACTCTTCTTTTCTTACTTTTCTTCTTCACTTTACTTTTAAAACTAACTACTCTTTATTACTCTTATCAAAGCTTCAAAACTTAAAAAATTAAATTACTCTTCTTTTCTTACTTTTCTTCTTCACTTTACTTTTAAAACTAACTACTCTTTATTACTCTTATCAAAGCTTCAACACTAAAAATTAAATTACTCTTCTTTTCTTACTTTTCTTCTTCACTTTACTTTCAAAACTAACTACTTATAACTCTCATCTTATCAAAGCTTCAACACTTAAAAACTGAAATTACTCTTCTTTTCTTACTTTTCTTCTTCACTTTACTTTTAAAACTAACTACTCTTTATTACTCTTATCAAAGCTTCAACACTTAAAAAATTAAATTACTCTTCTTTTCTTACTTTTCTTCTTCACTTAGCTTTTAAAACTAAACACTCTTTATTACTCTTATCAAAGCTTCAACACTTAAAAACTGAAATTACTCTTCTTTTCTTACTTTTCTTCTTCACTTAGCTTTTAAAACTAACTACTCTTTATTACTCTTATCAAAGCTTCAACACTTAAAAACTGAAATTACTCTTCTTTTCTTACTTTTCTTCTTCACTTTACTTTTAAAACTAACTACTCTTTATTACTCTTATCAAAGCTTCAAAGCTTCAACACTTAAAAAATTAAATTACTCTTCTTTTCTTACTTTTCTTCTTCACTTAGCTTTTAAAACTAAACACTCTTTATTACTCTTATCAAAGCTTCAAAACTTAAAAACTGAAATTACTCTTCTATTCTTACTTTTCTTCTTC